>CAJHQP010002442.1:0-86344 GCA_905132765.1 Moricandia arvensis
ACTCTGAGAGCGGGTCGTTATACTTAACCTCAGTTGGATTAACCTGAAAAATGATCAAATGCAAGCATCATACTCTCATTAAACTTATGTTGAAGTATCTTAGCTCTGTGTCAAGCCATAGGTACTTTGAACACAATAGGCATGGACACTTCTTGGGCATCTTCTGGTTGGGACATCATGGTGATCATGTCTTGAATGTCAGGTTCGGTTGGGTCTGGTTCTGGTTCAGGTTGAATGTCCTCATCAGGAAAGCCAAGAAACTCTAAATTTCCTTGGGGTTCCATATTCCCTACATAAAGACACGAATACGAAAAAGAGACAATAACAAGATATCAAAAGAGATTGCACATAGGCATTTTAGTGATTAAGACAAAGTAAAGTTACAGAGATTCACCAAAAGCAAGATGGACAGAAATTCGTCAACAATGGAGAACAGAAGAAGTAGAACAATAAAACATTATAAGTATCAAACTCGTTATTCTAGCGCCTAGATCCTATGTTCTCCAAAAGCTAACAATTATTACTCCTAAAACCTAATTTTCAGTTTTATCGTAAAACTTCAATGGAAACTCCGATCGAGACGAGATAAGAAATGACTTAGTAAAGACCAAAAGGTGAGAGTAACGAGGAGAAGGTGTTCTATTTGCCCATGGGCGACTAGACGTGTAGCACGTATAGTCGCCCATGGGCGACTAGACTTGCTCGTGGTTCTTCCTCGTTCTGAAGCTTTTCTTATACGATTTCTTGTAAAGTTATTCGGAATGGTTTTCCTTGAAGATTAGTCTTAGCAATCCTGGACATTGATTTCAAGATTAGCATTTTGACCCCAACATCAATTCTCGTGCCTTGAACATCCTATTGCCTAGTAAGTCCAGTAATCCTAGTAGTCAAAATTAAACATACTAAACCCAGTAAAACCAGTAATCATAGTAGTCTCAATAACACAACAAATTTCAAGATTCAAATATCTGAACTCATACAACTTCCACATTCAAAATACGCTGTCATGCCTCTGGCTCTGCATGTGCCTCTTGTGCTCCCTCTGCCTCTTTTTCCTCTTCCACGAGATTCTCCAACTGATGGAAACCTTGTTTGTTGCAGTCTTCCATTCTTCACATCATAATCCGGAGGAAGTAATTTCAGAGCTCTAACTTCTTCTGGCATAACCCAATCAGACATATGAGGAAGAGGATATATTGTACTGTGATAAGCAAAAACCCATATTTCAACCGAATAGTACTTAGTACAATACTCAGATAGATGGAGTTTCCTTCCCGCTTTATCTGTCATGAATGTGGCAGCAGATACAGCATGAACACATGGGTATTTGTCTTTATCAGATTGTTCACAGCTGTAAGTCATCATAACCATATCAACGGTATAAACCTTCCCGTCACTACCTTTCAAACTAAACTCAAGATGGAAGCTGTTTAACTCTTCAACCTTTACAAACCCTGCATCAACACATCTTTTGGAGATTTCCGCTTTCACAATAGGCGTAAGCTTTATGGTCAGTGGTATTTCAGCTGCCTCCTTCCAACGTTTGTTAAACCATTCAGCCATTTTTGCAATGATGACATCAAACATTGGTAGCAAGGTGAAATTTCTTGCGTCCTTAATTACACCGTTAAAAATTCTACTGAATTGGTGGTGTCAACATTGTACCTATCTCCTTCAAAGTAACACCTAACCCATTTCCTCTCTTCAACATTTTTGTCAAGATACGTCGCTGCAGCAGGATACTTTTGGGGAAAGCATGATAAAGGTTTAAGAACTCAGCCTCTTTATAAGCATGTGCGCACTTCATAAACTTGAATGCACAAGTATCTATGTTGTTACGGACGTGACTTTTAACATTTTGTGACAAATGCCATATACTATACCCATGAGCAGCCTGAGGGAATACTGCACCTACTTCATTGATCAAACTTTTGTTTCTATCTGAAAGACATACCAATCCCGAGACATCTGATATCACTGATTTCAACTGTTCTATTAACCATATCCAGCAATTATTTTTCTCACCATCTACAACACCGAAAGCAATTAAGTAGGTGTGATGATCAGGATTCTGAGCAGACGCAACAACTAGAACTCCACCATAAACATTCTTGAGGTGTATTGCATCCACAATGAGGACTTTCCTCATTGCGCTGAACCCTTCTATGCTAGCTCCCATGGAAAAAAACATATACTTAAATTTTTTGGCCTCGTTAACTACCACATGAGTTAATGTGTTTGGACTTCCTCGCACTTCATTAACAACTTGTCTTCTTCCTCTCCATGATGTTGGGTATAATACATGCACACCAAATCTGCAATGAACCAAATCGGTCAGAGTATTGGGAAAAGGTGTGTTAAAACTACCGAGATAATCTTGAGCCAACATAGCCGCAACGACTTGTGGTGTGCCTCTCCTTCTATTAGGCAGTGTTCTTGTAGTAACCACATAACATGTATGTTGCTTGTTGTAACTTCTAACCATTCAATGATCTGAATTCGCTAGCTTTGCAACTCGCACAAACCACTTCCAGCCATCTTTTTCTCCTCGGCATTTTATCAAATATCTTACTCTATCCGACTTAATTATATCATACTCCAAACAGTTCTGATAAGAAGTCGTCTGAATATGAACTTGTGCTTCCTCCTTAGATTTAAATTCTTGACCTAAAACCAAATCCATACCATCATCCCGAGTCTGATAGACAACATGTGTGACTTCAACTGATGGTCTTACTTATATATCTCCAAACACATGCTCATATCTTTTGGTTAAATTCTCATGCATCTCAATGTCATCGTAGAATGTGAGCACACCATCAGTACCATATTCATCACCATCTCTATTAGTAGCCTCTCTAACAGATAGACTTGCATCAGTTTCATCGTCATCTTTTGAAAGTTGCACTTCTTCATCCGTTTTGTATGTATTATTGCTGAACTCTACATGTAGAACGATTCTACACTTCTCATGATTTACTTGCAGTAGATATCCAAACACGTCTTCATCATTCTAGATATATGATGGCTTGTTTGAATTCAACACCATTTAAAATTAACTAATCCTCGCTTCCATCTTAGATTGATCTACCTTTATCTTTCTGAAAATACGCTCAACCAAACAAGAGTATGTCACCTCCTCCACTAATTTCTTCACCACAATCGTGTGAATTTCATCTTCTCCTTCACCATATCTCGAGATCCATTTCATTTCAGCCCCATCCTTTATATAATATCCCCCATAATCAAAGAAAATGAATGTGCAATGCGAATTTTGCATTTTTCCTAAAAATGGAATTATCATTACAATTATCATTAGTAAGAAAACAAATTCATTCTCACACCCTGCAGTATTTTCTTACTCATACTAATTCTTTCAAATCTATAAACATAGTAATACCAGTAATAATAGTAGAACTCGTAAGCATAGTAATATCAGTAATACTAATAAAAACATTTTGCCTTAGTAAAATTAGTTATCTTAGTAGTACCTAGAAATTGTCCTTCCACCAACTTATAAACTCTTAGAGAAGAATTTGTTTTGATTTTCAGTGCCCATGATATATAATGTATAGTAATGAAATTACACAAATAAAAATCATCAAAAACGGACATAAATATATATCTCCATCCAAAATCCATAAACATAGTTTTAAAACTCGTCCTTTTAAATCTCTCTTAATTTCATCAACAGTTACTTTTTTACACAAGCCGAATTATAAACTTATTTTTAATAATATTTCAGTAATAATTTCATCAAAAACACATTAAATATACATGAAATCCATAAACAAAGTGTTCAAAATTATCCACAATATCTCCAAATTTTCATGAAATCTTACATTTTAACATTACCCATCATATACACTACATTTAAATGATATTTTTTAAAACATTTCATCAGAAAAATACATAAAATATACCTAAAACCAATAAACACAGTATTCAAAATCGTCCATAAAATCTCAAAATTTTAATGAAATCTTATATTTTTAACATTAATCATGATATACACAACATTTACATGATATTTTGAAAAACAATTCATCAGATACGGACTTTAAATATTTGTTTTAGAAGCTTCAAATCCCCTATAGAGAATGAAGAAGAATAGTTGTGTGATGGGGAGAGAGAGCAGTGGGAGACATTGAAGACATGTGGGCCACCTTACATCTGATTGGTTAAGTTTGTCTTGTGTACCATGGTGATTGTTAATTTATTTAATTCAATAATTAAATATGTTTATGAGGTGGACGAGACATAATAAATAAATAGATTGTTAGTTTAAGGTTTGCAAAGACAAAAGGATATTAAAAATAGATAAGGGATATGTAAACTAGATATTTTTCCTGTTAGGGCATCTGAGAATAAACTCCGTTTAATAATCATCGATTTGTTCATCTCCTATCCGAATCGGTAAATCTTCTCTCTCTTCTTCAACCTTTTTGTGCTCTGATTTTGTAAATATGGACATCTAACTTTGTAAAAATTTGGAGACTTAGTTTGCATCTGGTTTTGGATAACTCAAAGAACACATCGAACAAATCAAGATAGTTATTGATGTGTTCTACGAAATTCTGAAACACTCTCTGACAAAAAATGTAAGGGTTGGTAGTTGATAAATGGGTATTATTCTTTTTAAAATTGTTATTTGTTGTGTAACAATATTCGTTTCTTAACATCCATCGGTGCTTATTACAGAATTTTTCGATTTGTTGCAATATATCTGTATATTCTGGATATATAATTTATTATATCCGTGTTTCCTAATTATTCTTTTCTATTTCCAGGGTTAATATAGTCATGTTATTTTTTTTGACGCTGCCCGAGCATTCAGCCGCCGAAAATTATAAAGGAAAACAAAAAATTGACATCATCTTTATAATTTAGTCGTTGGTTTTTTTAAAAATAACTGCGTATTCCGATTTTTCCGCCGCTGGATTTCACAGCTCATAAAACTCCTTCATATTTTAGTCCCAGCTCTTTGAGCGTATGATCCTAACAATAGTGAGAACAAGAATTCATTTACCGTAATTTGTAATTTTTAAGTCCTTAAACGCTCCGGCAGCGTCAACAAAAAGAAGAGCCCATATATCTTTCAAGGAGAAGAAACTACATGTCAACATAAAAGTAAGATTCAGATATAGTGATTGTTGTATTTTAATTCAAAATTATTTACTTCTTCTTATAGGTTCTTATTTTTTGATATGCAGTGGAATTTAGATAAAGTCGTTAGTGAATACTATCAAACATGGGAAGGTAAACATTTGTTTCTGTTTGTTGTTCTGAAAAATAGAAGTCGATGTTAAACAATTTATTATGTTGGATAATGTTTGTTTTTCTTAAAAGGACAGAACAACTTGTTGACAAAAGATAACTATTTTTATTTGTATTGTTCTGTAGTATCTTTATAAGGAGGGTCAAAGTAACCTGGAGAAAATTGGAAGCAATAGATATACTTTTCCATATGTTATAAAACTCTAACGCAGATGAGTCAACACGATAAGAAGTCAGTGACGTACATTTCTTCATGTTGACCTTTACAAACACAACTATAACTTACGCTTTATGTTAGTGTAATATGAGTTTTGTTAAGAAAAGAACAACTTCTTGACAACAAAGAAACCCATCTACACTTAAAGATTCTTATTTTGAATTTGTTAAGAAAAGAACAACTTCTTGACAACAAAGAAAAACATCTACGCATAAATTTGGAAGCCACAATCTTCCCTTGTTTTTATTACCATTAGTACTGATCACATAAACTGTACCTTAATTATAATATAAAATCGACTAATATCTTCATCTATACTCAAATTAGCTATTTCATCTTTTATGTTGGTTTCAGCTAAACGATCTTATTGTCCACTTCTGGACAATCTAGTTGTAGTACATTTCTGGATAGTAGTATCCGATTTTGAGAATTCTTTGAATAGATTGGTTGGACGAATATTTGCACATCTTCTTTTGCAAGAAGTGATTGAGTCATATACAGAGCTACAACCTTCTGAGAATTTTTAAGTTAAATCGATTATAAGAGATTGGGTTAATGTCAGTTTGGTTTAGGATATGATTCTTAAATTAGTTATCAAGAGCTTAACAGACTCATTTAATTTAGGTTAAATTTGCTAGGTTGATGGTCTGGTCCTCTCACTTAGCTTAACTGGTAACACAGAACAATACACTGTTTTAGCTAATATAAAATAAAATGACATTGAAAACACATTCATGGGTTAGAAAACAGTTGTTGAATATGACTTATAGAAGATTCTGCAGAGTAGTGAACAGATTCATGATGGTTAATAACATCAAATTGTGGTTCAGTTGGTGTAGAGTGAATCGTATTTGTGACATCAGCTAACACCCTACTGAAAACCATTTTCAAAGGTAGAAGTCCTGATCTTTTCTGAGTAGTTTGAAGAGTATTAGTATTTTCTGAACATTGCATAAAAATAGAACTTGTTTTAGTTGATCATGGTGAACCATCAGTAGAAGTCCTCTTCTTTTTTTTTTGTTATGAACAATAATAAGGATTTCTCCCATTTCTCTTATTGGTGTCATAATTCAAAGGAAGAAAAAGCTATGATCGAGAATAATGAAATGACAGAAATTGAAGTAAAATTAATGATATTCTATGTAGGCAGAATCTATATTAATCATATTTAGTTAATTACATATTTTAAACACCACGTTTTTACAAAAGGTGAAAAATAAAAATGATTTGTCATTTTGGTGATATTCAAAATTAAATTTATGATATTATTTGAAAATGTGATTTTTGCATAGAATGAAAACTCGTACTGTATAACATGTATCATTCGCTCCATTTGACATTTATTATTTTTCAGCGTTAAACATAGAAGCAAGACATAAGCGTGGACTAGTGGGAGAAGAATCAAATCTAACCAATGTTCTGAAGATATATAAAAAGTAACACATATTCCTATATTAAAGGGTTTAAGAACTTTCGTATTAGGATTAGAACTTGATTTTTAGGGACCGAAATAATTTTTTCGTACGATGATTGAAACATGTTTTGCACTTAGTTTTTAGGGAAATAATTAATTTTTTGATGTTCTTTATTAAAACCAAAGACATTTCTAAACTTAAAATTGATAGAAAAATATCAACCGAAAGAAATTCAGTTATTAGAAATATTCTTATAAGAAATTAAAAAACAAAACAAATAAAAACGAAAATCTTGCTCAATACTTGAAAACCAAAATAAAAGTAAAAAGCCAAAACCATTTTCTCCTTGTTGATCACTTCTTCTTCTTCTTGATCACTTTAGTGCATGTTTTTTTAGAAGTCAAACTAATCTCAGGTGCTTCTTTGTTATATTCACCTTTGTGTTTATAAGGTGTAGATACAGTTTCAGTACCTTAACAGTCAAATAGTAAAGATGGTGCCTACATGAAAGAGGGTGATAGTGATCTCAGTAAATTAGGGTGTAGTTCATAGAAAAAAAAGTATGGTGATACATATGTCTCACCTCTGAAATGCTATTGTTGGTAGTTCCTTGGATATGAGCAGAATAGGATTCAGAGTTATCACCAATCATTAATATACGTAGATCTTTCCAAACATTACCAACTTTATAGCATACACCTCTCGCAGTATCATTATCTTTTTCAATGTAAACTCCAAACATAAATGTCTGTCCAATGAAAAATGTAATTGCCTCCGGAAATGAAGAGGTATCTTCAAGATGTATAATAAAACATTTAACCTAGTCATTTCCATACATATACATATGTCATGTTAAATAAAAATACATGGTCAACTTCTTACTTCATCTAGTCAACCGTTCAGTAGGTTTTCAGCAGATAGAGGAACAATCCCTTTAGCAATTGAATTCAACAACATAAAAGATGATTCACCAGTGTCATCCATAACTAGTAAATTTATTTTGAATCTGTAAAAAACATAAAAAAATGAACTTTACATGACTGTTATTTTATATGGACTTATATACTTGAAAAAGATATAGAAGCTCACTTTGGTGAAGCAAAGGTTACTTTCTTTTGGCACTGTTCACACCACCATATATAACTCATAACCTCTTTCCCATTATTTCTCTTAACATTTCTTGAGTGTGGGACAACCTTCTTGTTGCAATCAAGACGGCCAAAATAATACCATCCCTAGTCGGTATCAATGGCACAAATAGTTGCCACAATTCTGCATTTTTCAAACTAAAAAATATCAAGTTCAGATACAAACTTGATATCCATATATTGAGATTTCATAGTTGATATATTATTTCTGATCACCTGAGAAAATTCAAACAACTTTCCAATATTTTTTTGTTGATATTGAATCCACTTATCAATTTAATTTTTTTTCTCTCAAGCTTGTTTTCTGCTGATTGAGATATGGTAATGTCTTGACTATCATCAGAATCTCTGAGTGGCATATATTTTTATTAATATATTAATAGATTTTTGAAAAACATATTTTAAGTGACTTTGATCTTGTTAAAAATACCTTTCCTGAAAAGCTTCTGCTTCCACTATTTCAGGATTGATAAGGATCTGACTTGCATCATAAGCATTTGAGAATTTAAATTTGCCTATTATTGGATGTAATAATGTTAGAATCCAAAAAATATTAATAAATGTCAATCAAAAATCGTCAATCATCCTAATAAAAGTCGTTAATTGTCTCTAGTTTTCATAAATACAATAGTACAATAGGAATAGTTTAATGATTAGTTACCAAGGCATCTATCAGATCAATGCTTTGGTAAGATTCCAAATTTTATTTTAGTCGGTCGTTTTTACATAGTTTTTTGATTTTTGTTGTATCCGTTTCTTGGCGATGAGTAAGGTGAACCGTGCCCACACCGTCTATCACATAGCTCTAGTCACTGAGCAGGAAAAGGCTTCATCACTAGAACGTTTTGGGGTCATACTGTGTTGTGTATCGTTCAAGAGGGCTTGGAGCTTGAGCTTGTTAACCAACTTCTCAATGCTGAAGAGCGAGCTCAGAGACAGGATGATCGTCCTGTGATGCTGACCATGTCAAATGTCGATATTCTAGCCGACCTGAAGAAGACGCATGATTCCGTTACTGCACTGGACGCCACAGCCAGATCTGAGAGGTTATCTTGAGGTGGAGATGTGGTGAGGTCGAGCGGGAGCATGCTGAATACCATGAACAGCTCCGATATGAGTCCCGATCTTATGCTGAAGTAGTACGAGGGCTGAATGCTTTTGTCTGCGGGCGAGGGAAAGCACCATTTGTTCCTTAGTAACTATCCTTCATGCTAAGCTTGATACCACTAAGTGCTATTTATCTTAGTCGAAGGCAGTTCATGAACATGCTACCCAAATATCGCAAGCTACCATACGGGTTGGCATCATTGAGGAACTGATGGCGAAGGGAGTTGCTGCTTTAGATGGTGATCTTTCTGAAGCAAAACAGGTCGTCGTGGATCTTCAAGTTGGCTTCAATGCGATGGACTTTGATGAGTATGATTGTAATAAGGACTTGCTCGTTCTCCGGTTTCAAGTGATTCAGATTAAGCCATATATGGTCTTTGTTTTTTTTTTTTAATTTCACTTATGTTTTTGAATTTTAAATTTTACTACTAGGTGCCCGATTTGGGGCGATGCTATTAGATATAAATTTACTTTTTTCAAGTCTCTAAAGTGCTTTTTTATTCATACCGGGTGCGGCTGGTGCTGGCTTACCCGGGTGTTATATAGGTACCAAAAGTGATATTTCGGTTTACCCTTTTTAGACACGGTTTTAGGTGCGATAATGTGTTCGGCTTACCCCATACCTACATGAATAAGTCTTTAGGATGCTTTGAGATGTTCTGTTTTTCAAGTGTTTGTGAGTACGAGACCCCACTTTCTTATGTTATGGGCTTGTGTACGTTCACGCAAAGGCAAAGAGTTGCTAGCTCAGGCAGGGTGTCGTTTCACCAAAGCATCTATGAGAGACCCAAGAAATTTGTTGCTTGATTAGGGCACCAATGTTGCAGGGGGAGCTAATGAACTTAATGAGTTGCTAGCTCAGGCAGGGTGTCGTTTCACCAAAGCATCTATGAGAGATGCAAGAAATTGGTTGTTGATTAGGACACCAATGTTTTAGTGGGAGCTGATGACCTCGTAAAATAGAATTAGAAAAAAATTATTCATAGATGTAACCTGACTCGGGTTGCCTACGTACCCAAATGGGATGAAGGGTTGCCGTAGTTTTTTTCTCATACAAGAAGTTAGATTTTTCAAAACCGTCCTTTTTAAGTAACTATGGTACTTTCGTAGGTTGACGGAATTCCAAACCCGCTTTACCGGGGTCCCACTCATTTCCATGAGTTCATATACACCAGGGTAGAAGACTCGCGATCTTTGGTATGGTCATTCCCAATTTACACCTATCTTTCCTAGACGATACTCCCGCGTTTTCCCGTAAGCCCGTCTTAGAACGAGGTCGCCAACTTCAAATTTCCTTCTTCCGACCTTGGTGTTGTAGTGCCTTGCTGCTCCCTTTTGATATTTCTGAAGTCGCAGTAATGCTTGGTCGCACAGTTCTTCAAACATTTAGTCCTCTGTCGTCAAGCATCTCTTCGTTTACGTCGATCAAATGCGGTAACATCACCGTTGTCAATGTCCGTACTTCCATTTCCGATGGTGTAACTACCTCTAGTCCACAGACCGGAAAATAAGGCATCTGGTTAATTCCATGTCAGGGAGTTGTCCGGTGGGACCATATGACTCAACTTAGGTCATAAGACCAGTCTCCCTTCTTATTGTCTAATCTCTTCTTCAATCCCTCGATTATTCTTCTATTTGTTGCTACAGCTTGACCATTGTCTTGGGGATTCATGGGAGAAGAATAATGACTACTGATGTTAATGCCGGTGCAGTAATCCACGAAATCCATTGAAATAAATTGGGGTCCGTTATCCACTACTATCTCGTACGGTATACCGTATCTGCATACTATGTTTTTTTCCATATGAACCTTTTTACGGTCATGTCCGTCACCGAAGAGTATGCTTCCGCTTCTACCCACTTTTTAAAATAATCTGTTAACACTAGCAGATGTATGTTCCCTTGTGACAGATGCATGGGTCCTACAAGGTCCATGGCCCATCGCATGAATAGATAAGGTGATGTGACCGCTCTCATCAGTTGTGCTGGTTGATGAATTAATTGTGCATGCTGTTGGGGTTAATTTGGTCACGACGAAAGAAACAAGGAAGTATTCTCTTTTGAAAGAAAGAAAAGAACATGTGAATCTCATTCGGTTCCAAAGGAGTTATAAAAGAATCAAAGAAACAAGTTCTCACGAATGGTTCTCGCAATCCTCTAAACCAACAACCTTCGAACGCAAGAAAAAAATGAGACGGCGTCCCAATAGACTTATCTTGCTGTGAGGGCGTGACAACACCGTGCCATATGTCTCGCCATACGGGCGAGACCGCTCCAACCTATCTGTCTCGCCATGAAGGTGAGACCGCTCGTCCCGTCTCACCGTGAAGGCGAGACCACTCGTCCTGGCTTGTCCCGTCTTAGCGTGAAAGAGAGACCACGGGTTCCGGCTTTCCCGTCTCGCCGTGAAGGCGAGACTACGTGTCTTGTGCGTCTTGTCTTGCCATGAGGGCGATACCACATTTTGATCCATCCGTCTTGCCATAAGGGGGAGACCAAGTCACTTTCACCAACAATCTCGCCATAAGGGTGAGACCTAGTTTCCTTCACCATCCGTCTCGCCGTTAGGGCGAGACTGCATGCCTGGCCGTCAGGACAAGACCAAGTCGCCTTCACCGTCTGTGCCGCCGTGATGGCGAAACCAGGCCTTCCCTTCCATATCACCGTGAGGGCGAGACAAAACCTTCCCATTCGTCTCGTCATGAGGGCGATACCACCTCATCTTTTGTCCATCTTGCCATCATGCCGAATCGACCTCGCTCTGGTCCGTCTCGCCGACATGGCGAGATGACCTCGTCTGTGTCTCGATTTCAAGGCAGCTCCGATCATCCCATCCTCTTGGTTTGTTCGTAGTTTCTATCTTGGAGTTTCAATCGAGAAACACGATTCTCCTCATCTTGATCGGAATCTCCAAAAGTTCTATGATGGAAACTAGCGCAATACGTTTTCTCGTAAACTTTAAAATGATAAAACAATGTGGGAAATTTTGCATAACGTCAATTTTCACGATATCATTCTTCTCGATAATTATGGGCTTATTAACCCAATAATACGAAAATATGCTTTGTATAAACCGATGATTTCTCTTAGAAATAATTGTAAAAACGCGCGAAGTCGTAAAATGGCCTAAGCGGCTTAAAACATGATAAGAGCCCAATTACGATTTAAAACTCGAGAATTGGCCTAGAAACAATGACGGTCTGTAATACCCAAACCCGGCTAACTAGGCCGCGGTCGAAGGCTTACATCACTCGGTCTACTTATTGGCCGAACCTCTCTATTCATTGAACCCTTCTTATTTAATTTCCCCCTTAGGTGTGGATTCGCTTAGACCTTAGCTAAAGACTACCTAGTCGTTTCCTTGCTTATATCATTTCAAACAATATGCAGCGGGATATTCTTATCTAACCCTTCATATAATCCAATCAAGTACTCGTCCGGTTTAATTGTCTAAGACATGGTCAGTTCACTTAACTACCATTACAACTTATGGACCAATCCTTAACACTGCTCAATTCAAACTAATCTGAGGTTCCATTCCCCTTAGAAATTCTACCAGCAAGTTACTAATCTATCCAAGTAATTGCTAAGTCAGACCTTTGCCACATCCACAGAGTTTGTTAGCTTGTGGGTCCTCCATTGATCTGAACTACTCTTGCTTGTTAATTAAACAATTCAAGTCATTGAGTCTCCTCTTGGTCCTTAACTTTGTTCCTGCATTAAATAAATCCCTTTAGTACTTAGTTATTCTCCCTAAAGACTAAGTAACCATTGAGAAGTCTTTAAAAGTTAAAAATATGCATCCGGCCCTTTTCGGCTCATGCTTCATTCTTTTGCCTCAATGGCTTATCACATAATTTCCATCCTCTGGAATAAATGCCCTGAATATCCTAAGTCAATCAAACAACCACCCCACGTGACTTGGATTCATTGAGTCTTTACTCAGGCTTGAACGGCCATGGTACAACATTCCAACGAACCTGATCATCCTTTCCTTCGAAACCAATGCATCTCTGATCAAATTAGAGCCGACCCTTTGATCCATAATCTATGGATCAAGACAACCATACTCAACTATAATCAAAATATACATGGCCTTCCTTGAAGAAGCACACATAGGCTCAGTACTTATGGTCCACGACTCATAGTGATGCGGTCATCAAACCAAACACATATCAAAATGGTGCATACAACGTCGAGGAGCCCACACTGACATGTTCCAAGGCTATGAGACCAATACAAGGAGTATTTAAGTCAGAAAAGGTCTTCAAAGGTACAATGGATCCCGGAGATATACTCAGACTTCCACTAGAAGTACCCTTCACTCAACAATGTTCCAATACACTCGATTATGACTTCATAGAAGATTTCACATCTTTGGCAATCAGAAAAGCTTGTCCTCGAACCAAAAAAGGCAGGAATACTTACATGGCAAAAAATATAGTTCATGACATCAAGAATCTCAGTAAGACTACACCCGAGATGAGAGATATCATCAAAAGTGTATGCTTAACCGATAAAGTCTTGTGCAGTATCAGAGCCCTCTCATCATCTCTTTTGGTGCCATTCAATGCATCTCGTCTAGGAAGCTTGTGGAATCAAGAGTCTTTGGTCCATTGCTTGTTTGTGGAATCAGACAACAACCTTTCACCAATCTCTACCTTCATTCACCATCCACTCCAGCCTAAGGTTTTGAATCAGTGTGTCATAAGATCAGGTGTAATCCGATCTTATATCACATGGCA
Source organism: Moricandia arvensis (assembly GCA_905132765.1). Taxonomy (NCBI): domain Eukaryota; kingdom Viridiplantae; phylum Streptophyta; class Magnoliopsida; order Brassicales; family Brassicaceae; genus Moricandia; species Moricandia arvensis. The sequence goes on from CAJHQP010002442.1 coordinate 13,910, forward strand.
CTGACCTTACTCTTCCTCCTGGCTCTTAGCCAATCCTTTGGCTTGTTTACCAACACCTAGGTTGATATAAAGCATTACTTATGGTCACTATATCATAGTGACACGGCCTTGATAGATAAAGAAGGTAAGACCATCGATACAGATCACCCATGGATCACGGATCGATCACCATTCCTTACGCGGCTCTTGTCTCATATTATTGCAAGTCGCATCCTTCCAGGTGACTCGTGCTTCTTGGCTAGGACAAACATCATACCATTAATCCAAGTCCAGATTATGATTAATAGAGTTAGCAATCAATAGACCTTATATACTATGCGGCTCCAAAGTATCATACAATAATTTCCAATCACTCAGTTATCTGTTGTGAATAAGCACCTTGGTGAAAGGTCAGGATCCTTAACCTTTGGCCCATGATAATAACCATTCAAACCCAAACATAGATCACATTCTGATGGGTCAGGCCGCGATAAAAAAAAACAAGTTTCCATAACTCGCTCTATATAATCTGGCCGATGAATCGAGTTAAACCAAACATGATCCGATCCATAACAACCATGATCCGGCCCATTCATAAAAGTCTGGGATCCTTAGATCACATCTAAGTACAACCCAATCCACTTACACCATAACCGGATTGCCCTTGGTCGGCAAAGCCATGAACAAACCAAACCAATCAACACCATGGTCGATTGGCACATTCGCATAAACCGGCCCATTGGGCCTTGGACATCTACACGTAGGCCGGAGCCTTGGACCAAATGCCATGTAAGGCCCAACAAGCAACCGGATGGATCCTTGAGTCTAAAGAGATCATCCAATCCATAACCAACAATTAACCATGATCCATGGTTGGTTTTACTCGGACATGACCTTGGCTCTTTACCAAATCAAATCCGACACCAATCCACACTATTACTCATGAAAACATAGAAGAGAGTACAAAGAAGTAATTAAAAATAAAAGGGAGAGATCGGATTTAACCAATACAAGACCGACCAAATGACTTGACCAAACCGATCAATGGTCTTGAGAGATTATTCCATGACCACACCCGTTACCTTAGACGTGTGCTCTGAAGTCTCAGAGCCCTTCTCCAACTTTTTCTTTTTTCCTTTGGTATCCATTCCAGTCGGTTTTGTCTCTCCACAATCGATCGATCTTAACCTTTCTGTCGCTTAACCACCACAATATCGGACTCGCCCCAACTGCCGAGACCCGAACACTCCATCTACCTAACATGATCTGATCCCTAGCTGGTCAAGCTGAGTGAGCTAGTAGTGCAGCTGGTGGAGATGACTCTAGTCAGTGTGAGCTAAACCGAGCTTGGTGGAGCTTAGGCCAGCTGATCGAGCTTCCAATTCACAGTGCCTAGCTATCGTATCACTCGTTCAACTTGTCCATCTTTGTTTCCTTCTGTATTTGGTTAAGTCTTTCTTGATAATTCACTTAATCTTCTTTTTAGGCCATGGAACGCTTGCATTGGGGTCCTATGAACGGCTGGATAATTTCCTCGAACCATGGCTTGTCCCATCGACCTTATCCAGGAATGGGGGTATTACAAGTCTCCCCCACTTGTGATGGATTCGTCCTTGAATCTGATCCAATTATATCTTCCTCCATAAAATTCTCAAACCACTTGGGATAATCATCTTTCATTCTAGCCTCTGTTTCCCAAGACACAACTTGTGGCACCCGATCCTAACCTTTTAAATTGTGATCGTAGTATCCACCAAGTCTATGTCTCTTTCTTGAATATTGTTTTCGTTACACTTTATTTTTTCTCTGATCCTAGTCCTTTGGACTTGATCTAATAATCCAGACCCTAGTCTTATCCAGACTTGGTCTTAATGTCCCATTCTGGACACAGTCAAGTATCTCTGATCCTAGTCAATCCTGACCAGATCATGCGTCATAGTCTAACGACTAAACCATTCCTGTTCCTATGCCACTTGTGGAACCACTCGAATTTTGGTTGATTTATTCCCAATCCCCAAGCAATTCAATGTACCAACATATCTTAGTGAATTTTGCAACTTTAATGCTACTCGTATTACCACGAGTCCTAACAGATTGTTCTGACCATTCAATAGATCATGGACTCTAACCACAACGTATTGAATCATCCCTTAACCGACCAAAACATTTCACAGGTTGGCCATATTGCGCTCTTAGGCCTTACTAGACTAATTTGTCTTATTCTTGACTTTTGTCCATCACCAGACTCTGTCATAGTTTGATACTGGTCCATTCATGAACTTCATCCAATTGTCTTCCTCGTCCATTACAAGATTTAACCATATTACAGTTCTGGTCAACTCCGGAACTCAACCGTCTCTCCCAAACCACAGGTCCTCCCGACTTGGTTATTGGGATCTTTGTCCCTCACTGAAATTGATCATTCATTTCATCTCGATTATAGTCAATCCTGACTAGATTTCAGTCGGACTCGATAGCGTAAGCCAACCCTTGTCCTTCCCTGGACTCAATTTCATTACTGAACCTGGTCCTTCCCATGCAATTCTTCTAATTGCTTCTTTAGCTTGGCCATCTTGGCAAGGGCAATGCGGTAAGAAGTTTTAGACATTGGGGAAGTCCCTGGTTCCAGTTCCATTGTAAATGGATCCGACCTGTCAGGGGGTAAGCCCTTAAGCATTTTGAACACATCCTCAAAATCTCCGACCAGCTGAATCCCGTCCGGGTCACCAACACCCTCGAATCCCTCGGTGGCGATTGTGGCTACGTAAGCCTTACAACCTCTCTCCAGAATCCTTCCCGAACGGACTGCTGAAACCAGGAAGATCCCTGAAGCCGGGTTTATTCCTTGGAACTTGATCGGATTCTGCCCACCCTTAAACCGTACATGCCCACTGTGGCAGTCTATGGTGACCCAATACTTTCCTAACCATTCCATACCTAAGATCACCTCATGATTCCTTAAGGGGACAACAATTAGATACACATGCATATTCATGTCTTCGATCTTCACTGGAATGCTGGCAATCAATCCTAGTGAATGCATTACTTGGTCTCCAGCCGCATTCACTATCCTGCCACATTCCCTGGTTCCCATTTGGAACATTCCTTTTCCGATCATCTCTGGACTCACAAAAATATGTGTAGCCCCTGAATCAAAAAGTACATGTGTTTCCATACCACCAATATTTAAGTCACTCGGGACCCTGGTCGAGCCCCAACTAATCCACCTTGATCTTTAAGGTGTAATGCTTATCTATTGAATCATGAAAATCCTTAAGCATATCTGCCTCTCCAATTTCCTTGTTCCCCCAGGCTGCTCAACCATTAGCATAGCCTACCTTAGACTGATTCACAACATCTTGTTGTAATCATACGCCATTGTTGTCCCATGGAAAGTATCTTAGTTCCTCACCACACCACAAAGAACGTCTCACAACATCCTTCATGGTATTGCCTATCACTTAATACTTCCACTTCCATTAGGTACCTAGATGAGTTGGATCTAGGTTTGATCACACATTTGGAAAACGTACCATACCATTCTCCCAAGTGTCTTAATTTTGTGAACATTTCACAACATTTACAAGAGAATTTATAATATACCTTGATCCCCATCATACTAAGATACTTAATCTCATGTTCTTCCATTGATTGAAATGAATATCTTGAGTTTCTTTGTTCTGTTTCTGGCCGGATTCATATTGAGCACTTCCATCCATTCCCACCAGATCTAAGGAGTCTTACTTGACCTACACCGAGTCTTAGCTGATCCATCCGATCACAAGGCCACTCGTTGTACTAGTCAAATCACACCCCCCATAGACCAGCTTGAACATCTTCTAGTGTTCACATGGAACAGCCACCAAGGAGTAACACTTACCCTCGGTAGAGTGCTGGTCATTTTCCAACTGCAGCCAGTCTCCGTTCCATGTACTTCCATTGGCCAGCTCGCTCAAATCTTGCATTGCTTCCACCCTCAAATCTTGTCATTACTTCTAAGTAACTAGATTGACCAACCTTTCTGTTTCAGGATCTTGCCCTTGGAGAGTGCATCTTCGCTAATCTGGTTCATCTTGGAACTTCCCATTCACAAGCATGACAGCCTATCTTATCTAAACTCACACCTAAGTCACCATAACTAAGGTTTCACTGTCATCTTTGTTACTTACAAAATAATATCGGTTTGAGCGTCGTCCATAATAGGATCAAGCAAGCTGTGATGCCAACTTGAATCACTGGCCGAACCTCTTTATTCATTGAACCCTTCTTATTAAATTTCACCCTTAGGTGTGGGTTCAATTAGCCCTTAGCTAAAGACTACCTAGTAATTTCCTAGCATTGATCATTTCTAACAATGTGCAGCAGAATACTCTTATCTAATCCAATCAAGTACTCGTCCGGTCTAATTGTTTAAGACATGGCCAGTTCACTTAACTAACATTTCAGTTTATAGACCAATCCTTGACACAGGTCAGTTCAAACTAATCCGAGGTTTCATTCCCCTAAACAATTTTACCAGCATCCTAGCAAGTTACTAATCTATCCAAGTAATTGTTGTGGGAACCAAAAATCGCATTGTCGATTTTTGTGAACAGATGAAAGCAAAAAAAAACCCTACTTTCCTTAAGATCCGCATTATTTGCAAGAGCCAACGACAACTAATCAAATAAACGCTAAAATATGAAAAGATAACAAAACAAATTAAGAAAAGTTCGATCTTTATTTTGAATTCTCGTAAGAGCTTACCGATTGTTACAACAGATTGTAAAAGCTTCGGCGCAAGAGCTGTAAGCGAGTTTTCTAGTTCTAGCCACCTAAAACCTTAAGCCTAGTTCAGTCGAAACTCAATAACAAAAGACAAAAAATATAAGAAAAGGGTTTCGATTGATTTCGGAATGGACCTTATGAAAGGCTGCCTACGTACCCCCTTTGAGGATCAAGTAAAATATAGTTCAGTTAAATAGTTTGAACAAGAGATCGAACTGCCTTTGCGAGTTTGTGTAGTAATCTAGTGCAAGTCATAGAAAACCAAGCATGTCGAGAATGATGCCTAAGGTTCCTAAGCAATGAGTTTTGTTCTGAGAATTTCTTCTCTCGGCGTCCCTCTCCATTGTTTCTCTTAAATAGGTCTTCATGGTTGGTAGTCTTTCATTTTTTGCCCCCGATTCGAGTTTATCCTTCCGCGGAAATTTTCCTTATACTCTCAATTTCACATAATTATATCGGAACTTGACAATTATCTTCTTTTCCATTTATCTTATGCGGATATCCGGTAGACCGTCATTATAGTGGGCTCATTCTTTTCTAACACGTAAGTGGGGTTTTATCACGTTGTAGACCCTTTTTGGTTGTGTTGCAATTTTAGCAATTTTTATGATTTGTTTCGGAGAAATCGTCCTTTGTATGTTTACACGATGCTGGCTCCGCAAAATAGTAAACCAATCTTATAGTCGAGATAACATTGGTGTTTAAGTTAAATGTCATCATTTTATACAATTGACTCGGAGTTTAACGAGAAAACAAGTCTTTGGGATTTTATCGTAAAAATTCAACGAAAACTTCAATCGAAACGAAACAAGAAACAACCTAGTCAAGGTTCAAAGCAGAGAGTGATGAAGAGGATATAGTCTAGTCAACCATGGGTGACTAGAAGTTTGTACGTGTCTAGTCTCCCATGGGCGACTAGACTTTGCGGAGAGTCTAGTCGCCCATGGGTGACTAAACGTTGTGTTCGTCTAGACCCCCATGGGCGGCTAGACTATGCCATAGTTCTAGTCACCCCAACTATACTTTTTCATGGGTCTAGTCGCCCATGGGTTACTAGACGTTGCATGTCTAGTCGCCCATGGGTTACTAGACGTTGCATGTCTAGTCGCCCATGGGTTACTAAACGTTGCATGTCTAGTCGCCCACGAGCGTCTAGACTTGGAGGTGATGCGGTTGTTCCTCCGATTGTACGTCTTGAATCCTTCGCTGGGAAGAGACGGGTTGGTGATGAGGAGTTTGGATACAAAGATTTCTTGCTTTCTTTTTACTCGAAAGAGATATAACGTTTCCGCGGTAACTTTTAGACATTGGTTCCGTGACCGTTTTTGGCTCCAACAACGAAGACCGTTTCGTAAAATTCGTCATTTCTTGCTAAATCCTTCTGCAAGAATGTTTTTCAAATAGAAATTCTCTTATTCCTTGTCCGGGATGAAATATACGAATTTTGTTCATGTATTCTTACATAAATAGGTTTGGCTTATGCTGTATAGTTTCTCTTGCATTTTCAGCTTATACTTGCTTAAGGCATAATTTCTCGGAGGATTTTAGCCGTTAATTTTTCCATGACCAATTTTGACCCCAACAGTTAGCCCCCCAGCTCGTAAGATATTACATATAATTTTTTGCAAGGTAGTAATTGGCGTGTTAGGTGGAATCTATGCTAAAAAGGTTCGTTGGCAAAACCAGTTTTTTCGAAAGTTGATAAGATTTGGGCTGCATCTTGTTGAGGCTGCCTACGTACCCTTGTTGAAGGGATCAAACCTTCCTAGTTCTTCTTGGAGTTAAGGTTCTTACGACCTATTTTCCAGTGATACCTTTATGGTTTAGTTGTGTGTCGTGTAGAGATTATCGAGCATGTTTCGGCCGATGTCATTTTGTATTGGACCTTTGTCAGCCTTGAGACTAGCCTTGTAGGCTTTTTCATTTTGCAAAGTGTGGTCGTATCAATGTTTTTGGGACTGGCCGGGTGTGGCCTTGAATCCCTGCCTCTGTGCAGCTTCTTTCTAATGAATTGTGTTTTGCGTTTTTAAGAATGTGTGAGTATTCGTGTGAATGTAGAGGGAAGAGTATGAGTTGTCATCTCATATCTAACTCTTTGACGGATCGTGATACTTTTCGGTTTTTTAAGATGAGAATATCTGAAGGCTTGTGTTCGAGAGGTTCCATAAACGCGCAAATATCAATGAAGAGACATGTTTTAGGATTTTGTTTTGGTTAGATATCATGCCTTGAGATGTTGAGACCACTGTGCTGGGTTTAAGGCAGGACCTAGGACTAATAACAATTTAGATTTTTTGATGACTATTTCAGCTTACGTTACCCGTAGAATTTTTGACCTGATTTAGTCTCGATATTTAAGCCTGCGATAAGTTCTCGGCTTATATGACTTGCATTGATTGGGAACCGGACATCTCTCCAAAGACAATTTTGAAATCGTCTTGAAGGGCTAACCAAAATTTTGGATTTCTTTTATAGCACGCTATTATCCTTTTGTCCAATGTCTAAAAGCTATCTCTATGGGAGAAGATGACTTAGATTGTTTAGGATATTTAGAGTTTCTTTTGATCAGCAACAACATGATGGTAGATGTTACCGTTTTGAGTCTTTACGAAGGATACGTGTTTCGGAAGATTTTAGTGCGTATGACTGTTTGGTCTTCCAAGATGGTGTTTTTATCGAAGAAGGTATTTTTTCTAAAAGTGTTTTTTCAGGTGTTTGTGACGTCTCGTGATGCTGAAGATTGATTTTTCTTTTATATGCCGCATTTTGTGCTTGAAATATTTGAAGGCTTGAAGATGTTTTGCGGTGTCGTAAGGATTTTTTTAACCTTTCTGCAGAGAGGTTTTGGTTTGTTTGCGGATGTTCGCAGCCAAAAATATTGTTTCTGTTTGGATGTTAAGTTGTTTTTGTGATCGAGGAATTAGGACCAAGGGGCCGCGTAAATTTGTCCCTGGGATGAAGCATCTTCCTTCGTTGTGCTTTATGAAGAGTCGGCTCTCTGAGATTTATTTCGCATATTTTAAAGATGTTCCGTATAGCTTTAGGAGCTTTGTTATGAGTTTTCCCCTATATGCCACTTTTATGGGTAAAATATTGGGGCTTAAAGTAAATTGTTGAACATATAGCACTTGGTCATATTATTTGACAAGTTCAAGTTTTTGGTTAACCGTTTGGGTGTAGGAATGAGTCTTGTTGTGAAGACTTTATTGTATGATTGCCATTTATGGGTTCTGCGATAACTATTTGCGTAATTGTCACTTGGCGTTTTTAGACAAATCGCCGTTTGTTGTTTTGCCGTTTAAGTGATTGGATGGAGCAGCGATCACTCAAATGTTCTGGCTTGGCATGAAGGTTGTGTTCAGCCGCATAGCCAAGGACGTTGTTGGTCAAGGATTAGACCGTGGCACTTTCGTGTTAACATTAATGTCAAGTTAATTTATAATTGTCCTTAAAGGGGATGCCAGATTGTGGTTCGGTGTTTATGGAAAGGCGTAACTGGCCAAGGCCCAAAGAACGTATGTCAAGATTGATAAGCCGAGTATGCCGGAATTTTCCGTGTTAAGATAGCCGATGGTGGTAGAAAACGCTTTTCTACTTTAGGTTTCAGTTACACGATGAATGTTTCGTATAATGTTTCCTTTAGTTGTACGGAAATTGTTTTGTTTTTGTCTGAGGAAGACGAAGCCTAAGAGGCTTGATAAAGAACCCATGCGGAGTCAGTTGCGGGATGATTGCCTGCTCAGATGTAACAGAGGGGAATGAAAAGTAGAAGCTAGTGAGCCAAAGGTATAAAGAATACGATTTGTTAGATCATAGTGCGAAGAGACAAGGTTTAGATTGGTTGTCCAAAGTCGGATCATACCGCTTCGAGAAAAACTTCTTGGTAAAAGTTGTTATGTTAATTTTTGAAAGTTGTTTTGTATGACTTGATTTGACTATACGGAGGATTTTTCGTGTAGGGTTTATAAGGAGTGCTTCTCATGGGGAGTGTTCATCGCCGATTGCTCGTGATGTTTTCGAGTGAGGGTTAGGTTTTGCTCATTCACGTTTTGGTATTGCAAAGTCGTTTTGCATGATACCGATTTTGTTTTCCCGTCGACTGTTACGTATAAAATGTTTATTTATAGGAAAGTGATGGGTGACCGGTTTGTTGAAGATATTTAATCATCGTGATGTATGGAGATGTCAAAGTAGCAATGTTTCCGCAGATTTTTTGGTAAAAGTTTCCTCTTTGATTTCGATCATTGATGAAGGTTGCTTGGAGTCACTCATGGAGTTTTACCGAAGGTTATTTTGTTATGTTCTGGTTGCGAAACGTTTTTGTCAGTTTCTTGAACGCAACGAATCAGTCACCCAATGGTAGATCAAGTCAACGAGCAGGGAGAAAGTGTTCTCTTTGTTGTGCTCCCTGCTACTTGTGTTCTCGATTTGGATTTGTCACAAATGTTTTTTTTATGCCGAGGCAAAACGTTTTTGAAGTATGGGAGTATACGAGTATATTATATGTACCTACTCCCTCTTTTTTACGAAAGAAAACGGCTGAACCGACATTTTGAAAGATTGTGTATGTTTCATCTTTCGAGGATTGGGATGATCAACAATCTGAATCGATTTAAAGACGACGTTGGGATTGTGAAATATGTCGTTTTGATAAAATTACTAGGAACGAGTCAGTTTTAAGATGACGTACGTTTCTCTAGTTCTTTCTTTCTTTAGGAAGAGAACTGAGTATGCGTGGCGATTGTATCTTGATTTTGCAAGAATTTAGATCGGTTTGCAAGATGTGCCTTAGTTTTCTCGAAGATTCAGGTTTGCCCCTTCTCCATTTTTGTTGCTCATTTGTATTTCCTCCTTTCGTGTTTGTCCACCCCTTATGGATAGTAGGAATGTCGATTCTTCTTGGATTTCTTTATTTTCCTGGCTGCTTTTACGCTGAAGCATGTCTTACCGTTCTGGTTCAGTGATCCATATTTTTCTAATCTGGGTTTCGGTCTCTGTATCATTGGTTTTACGAAGACAAATGAGTATCTTGTCGAAAGCGTTTTGGCATTTTAGAACTAGCCAAGGGCGATCGCAAGCTGCCGAGGGTGATCAGCAAGACTTTTTGGGCGACCGGGGAAGAATAGTTGGGCGATGAGGCAAAAGATAGAGGACGGTGAGACCGTGGTGAGAGGCTGATAGGCGAAGTTCACTTTTCAGCTCTTGCTCCATCTATTTCCTTCTCCGAGAGTCCTTTTATACGATCTTGTTTGAATTCTCAAAGATTGTCAAATTGTTTCACGAAAGCTGTCTCGAAAAATGTTGTCGAGTTTAATTTTTTGAAAGTTGTTTCATAATATTTTCTCGAGCACTACGGTGTTTGCGCAAGTGTTGGCCATAGGAGCAGTCAATGCTGGAGTTGTTTTACCAGCGTTGTTGCGAGCTGCGAATTTGTCTCTCGTATTTCTGGACAGTTTCAATCAAGCGTTTTGTGGCCATGAGTTAGAGTAATCCGCCCCCTCCTTATAGCGCAATACTGTGGGAGCCGAAATTCGCACGGTTGATTTTAGTGAACGGAGGAAAGCAAAGAAAAACCTACTTTCCTTAAGGTCTGGATTCTCTGCAAGAGCCAACGACAAGTAATCGAATAAACGCAGAAAATATGAAAAGATAAAAAACGAATTAAGAAAATTTTGATCTTTATTTCGAATTCTCGTACGAGCATAGCGATTGTTCCAACAAATTGTAAAAGCTTTGGACGCAAGAGATGTAAGGGAGTTTTTTAGATCTAGCCACCTAAAATCTAAAACCTAATTGATTCGCAGCTCAATAACAAAAGACGGAAAAAAATGTTTCAGGTACATACATCTTAGTACCAGGAAGCAATGAGAAGAGGTTTTCTAGGTTCTTCTAAGAAGGAACCTGCTGACTCACGCACGATCCATAAGTCTAGGAGGGCAGTCGACACCCTCCAAGCAGTGATCAACAATGAAGAGAAACGAGTATCAATTGACACCAACACCTCGTGATCAATCGATACCAACACTATGAGGTCGGTCAACATCAACTCAGCGGTATCGATCGACATTACTTGCGAGAAGAAAAAGTAAATTGAAGTGTTTATACTCGAGTATGATGAGAATGAGATCTTACGAGACGAAAAAGGTCGCGCTGGCAACAGCAGAGGACAAATGGTTCATACACAGGATGCTATAGTCTCTGATGCAATTGTTGTTGCTGGAGATGATGACTTTGAGGTGCACCCTAACTGGAACGATTGGTTAGGTCAACACCTTTTTCAAGGCCTTCCTCACGAGGACCAAGAAAACACATCAAAGATTTTATGGATAAAATCGTGGATACTGAGAAGCATGGGTACTCTGAAGAATACTTAGTCTGCAAGATTTTCCCTCACACTCTCTATGGAAATGCATCTTGCTGGCTTGGTCAACTGCAGCCAAGCTCTCTAACCAGCTGGGAGAATATTGAAAGAGCCTTCCCCCACAAATTTTTTGATGATACTGAAGCAACTAAAGAAAGGGAGAAAAATGAAAGGTGGAACAAGATCGTTGAAGGTTGGCAGAAGAAAGAGGAACTGAACACTCATGCCAAGAATCCAGATATTAAGGTCCAACATATAGATGAGGTTACACAGAAAGGTAATGAATGACATGGACCAGAGTCGAGCAGAGCGGAACAAGAAGATATTTTTGTTTCGACCTCAGCATCAATCGACATTACAAGCTCAACATCGATCGACACAACAAGCTCAGCATCGATCGACACTACAAGCTCAGCATCGATCGACACCAACCCCTGTTGTCGACCGACACCACTTAAATCCCCGAAGGATCGAGCTGTCTTCAGGACAATACAGACTCGACACCAAAGAGCACTGATGTATCAGGTTGCTATCCTCCCATGGATGAATACAGAGAGATCGCCATGGAATATTTCTTAGAAGTAGAAGAAGTTTTGGAGTTAGAGGATGGAGAACGACTTGAATATTTGGATCATGATAAAGATATCACTATGGAAGATTTCTTGGAGCTAGAGGATTTCTTGCAGCATTTGGATGAAGTACAGCCTGAGGATTTGGTCCAAGACTTGGAGCAGAAGCTTGATGGCAATCAACAAACTACGGGAAAAGATATGGAATCTTCACCAAAAGCTAACATCAATCGACAGCCACTGGACCACATTGATCGACAGCCACCCAACTACATTGATCTACACCCCCCTGATGATATCGATCAATGCCCACGGTTTGACGAACAGCCAGGTTACATGATTCACCTGGAACTAGTTGAGGAGAGAATACACAAGTCCGCGGCCTCATACCTTACTGTCCACGAGCATCTGAGACCACCTATCTGTTCGGGTCAAAATCGGTTACGACGGAATCACCGTCACAAACTTCCCGAGAAATTTCCTCTTTGAAAAGAAAGAGATAATATTGAAAAACGAAGAGAGGGAAAATAGAAAATCGAGTTTCGTATGAACTTTGAAAGAGGGTTCGCACGATAAGTCCTCAAGAAAGGTTGCTTTAGGCCTTAGACAAACGGATCCCCGATCATCGAAACAACAAAACGACTATAAGGCTCGATCATCCAACTCGCCAAACGGGCAAGTTGGACCACCAAGCCGTTCAGCTCGCTCATTCGGCAAGTTGGACCGACCAAGCCGACCAACTCACCCGTTCGGCGAGTTGGACCGCACGAGCTGACCAACTCACCCGTTTGCCGAGTTAGACCAGTCCAACTAGCAGAACGGGCCAGTTGGAAAGAGCAAGCCACCCAACTTGCCCGTTCGGCAAGTTGGACCTATCCAAATCGCCGAACGGGCGAGGTGAGTCGAATAAGCAATCCAACTCGCCCATTAGGTGAGTTGGATCAACCAATCCATCTTCATCCCATCCTCGGAGCTCCCTCCTTCAAAATTGGATCGAACTCGTTCTTGTTTCGTCTCGATCGTTGTTTCCATTGAAACTTTACCACAAGAACCCGTTTCCTCGTATAAAGTTCAAATTGATCATGTAAAACGGCAACGGTTAACAAAACATCTAAAGTTGCCTCCAATATACAAGAAATTTGAACTCTCTTTTTAATCTTCGTCGTTTCGGAAACGGTCTTTCGATAAAAATCATAATAACGCTTAAGTCAAAAAACGGCCCGAGAAAGTCTAAAACACGGCTAAAAGCCCACTCGAGGATTTACACGAAATCGAGCTCTCGAAGCAGTGATCAACAGTCAAGATAAACGAGTATCAATCGACACCAACACCTCGTCGTCAATCGATACCAACACTATGAAGTCGTTCAACATCAACTTAGCGGTATCGATCGACACTACTTGCGAGAAGAAAAAAATAAATTGAAGTGCTTATACTTGAGTATGATGAGAATGGGATTTTACGAGACGAAAAAGGTTGCGCTCGCAACAGCAGAGAACAAATGGTTCATACACAGGAGGCTATAGTCTCTGATGCAATTGTTGTTGCTGGAGATGATGACTTTGAGATGCACCTGATTGGAAAGATTGGTTAGGTCAACACCTTTTTCAAGGCCTTCCTCACGAGGATCCAAGAAAAAACATCAAAGTTTTTATGGATAAAATCGTGGATACTGAGAAGCATGGGTACTCTGAAGAATACTTACTCTTCAAGATTTTCCCACACACTCTCTATGGAAATGCATCTTGCTGGCTTGGTCAACTGCAGCTAAGATCTCTAACCTGCTGGGAGGATATTGAAACAGCCTTCCTCTACAAATTTCTTGATGATACTGAAGCAACTAAAGAAAGGGAGAATAATGAAAGGTGGGACAAGATCGTTGAAGGTCAGATGAGGGAGGAACTGAACACTCATGGAAAGAAGCCAGATATTCAGGACCAATATATAGATGAGGTTACACAGAAAGGTAACAAACGTCAGGACCAGAGTCGAGCAGAGCGGAAGAAGAAGATATTTTTGTTTTGACCTCAGCATCGATCGACACTACAAGCTCAGCATCGATCGACACTACAAGCTCAGCATCGATCGACACCGACCCCTGTTGTCGACCAACGCCACTTAAAATCCCTGAAGGATCAAGCTGTCTTCAGAACATTACAGACTCGACACCAAAGAGCACTGCTGTATCAGGTTGCTATCCTCTCATGGATGAATAAAGAGAGATCACCATGGAAGATTTCTTAGAACTAGAAGAGTTTTTGGAGTTAGAGGATGGAGAACAACTTGAATATTTGGATCATGATAAAGATATCACTATGGAAGATTTCTTGGAGCTAGAGGATTTCTTGCAGCATTTGGATGAAGTACAGCCAGAAGATTTGGTCCAATACTTGGAGCAGAAGCTTGATGGCGATCAACAACCTCCGGGAAAAGATATGGAATCTTCACCAAAGCTAACATCTATCGACAGCCGCTCGACCGCATTGATCGACAGCCACCCAACTACATCGATCTACACCCCCTTGATGATATCGATCAATGCCCACGGTTTGACGAACAGCCAGGTTACATGATTTAGCTGGAACTAGTTGAGGAGAGATTACACAAGTTCGCGGCCTCATAACTTACAGTCCACGAGCATCTGATACCACCTATATGTTGGGGTCAAAATCGGATACGACGGAATCAATGTCAAAAACTTCCCGAGAAATGTCTTCTTTGAAAAGAGAGAGATAATATTTTGAAAAATGAAGAGAGGGAAAATCGAAATCGAGTTTTGTATGAACTCTCAAAGAGGGTTCGAACGATAAGTCCTCGAGAAAGGTTACTCTAGACCTCTGACAAACGGATACCCGATCATCGAACCAATGAAACGACTATAAGGCTTGATCATCCAACTCGCCAAACGGGCAAGTTGGATCAAGCAAGCCGTCCAGCTCACCCGTTTGGCAAGTTGGACCGACCAAGCCGACCAACTCACCTGTTCGGCGAGTTGGACCAGTCTAACTTGCCGAACGGGCGAGTTAGATCGACCAAAGCCTCCCAACTCGCCCGTTCGGCGAGTTGGACCGTACGAGCCGACCAACTCGCCCGTTCCGCAAGTTAGACCAGTCCAAATCTCCGAACGGGCCAGTTGGATCGAGCAAGCCAGCCAACTCAGCCGTTCGGCGAGTTGGACCAATCCAACTTACCGAACGGGCGAGGTGGGTCAAATAAGAAATCCAACTCGCCCATTCGGTGAGTTGGATTAACCAATCCATCTTCATCCCATCCTCGGAGCTCCCTCCTTCAAAATCGGATCGAACTCGTTCTTGTTTGGTCTCGATCGGTGTTGCCGTTGAAACTTGACCACAAGAACTTGTTTCCTCGTATAAAGTTCAAATTGATCATGTAAAATGGCAACTGTTAACTAAACATCTATAGTTGCCTCCACTATACGAGAAATTTGAACTCTCTTCGAAATCTTCATCGTTTCGGAAGCGCTCTTTCGATAATAATCGTAAAAACGTTTAAGTCATAAAATGGCCCAATAAGGTCTTAAACATGGCTAAAAGCCCACTCGCGGTTTTACACGAAATCGAGCCCAACCTTTATGACGGTCTATCTTTTATTTTGCAGGAAAAGATAAATGTTAAGTTCGTAAGCTAAATTTCAAGTTTCCAAATATAATCATGAAGATTTGCAAAAAATGTTAGCGACATCATTACCATGAACAACCAAGTGCTGTCCGAGGTAGTGGGATATGCTGTTACGCTGTTAAGGGTCCCCGAGGATGAAGAGACCCGCAGAACACCCAGAGCCTCCACTATCCTCGCCTCAACATCCCTTACGAGAACCAAAAGCGATTAACTTTGAATGTTTAGAATGAGATATCGGAGACGATGATATCAGCTATCAAATGAGAACCAGAGCACCAACTAGAAGCACGTCGACAAGCTTAATGATGGATCGGAGCAAGTCGCCAGAAGAGGAGAGACAAGTGAGAGAGAGAGCGCAAAAACTGCAATGAGGATGCCATAGAAGACATCACGACCCGCTGCGTTGAGCACCTCCACGAACCCAAACACCAAAACCGTTGACACGCGAAAAGGTAACCAGCTAAGCCCGTTCCTTAGTAGTCGGACCTCCAGGATTCTCACGGCGTACACGAAAAGGTCGCAACTCACCAAAGACGCTGAGATCAAAACGACATACCCACAGCGACGCCGTCCAGCATCAAACCCACTGCTGCAACCAGAAGAAACTGGACACCGGATCTGAAATCAAACCGCTTTTCCTCCTCCATTCGCCGCCTACTCTCCAAGAAGCTTTAAGGAGCCACATGCAAAACCCTAAAAACCGACCCTGCCAACAGCAACCACACTGCATGCCGCACTTTGACTCCAAGATCATGCCACACCGTGCCGGAGCAGGAGCTCCTCGCGATTAGAGACGGCACCAAACAAGCCATACGATACAGAGTCGCAGCAAAACGGAGAGAGTGGGAGAAACCATGACGAGGCAAAAAGACAAAGGAGAATGAGAGGGAGAAGAGAGGGCCTCCGGCACAGCCGCTCACGCGCCGTCCGGACGCCGGATCGTTACTTAATTGATTTTTTTTTGAGATACGAGAGAGAGTTTACGGGGAGGAGAGAATCATAACCGCTGCAACATTTAGTTCCCTCTGGACTTGTATTTGCTCATGGGATTATAAACGATGTACACTTGCTTTTGAAGGAACGATAAACTTTGATTTAGGCGGCTTCAGACGCTCCGAGTGGTCAGACTTCCCAATTACACACCATCCTATACGGCATATGCATATCTAGGTAATACGAAGATGGTGCAAATGTCACTTGCTTTTTATCAAGACACTATATATTAATTGGTGTATGTTACAAAATTAGTTTAACTCAGCTGGTGAAAACAGTTTGTATTGTGATAGAGTTATCTAAGAATTGAATTGCATTGTTGCTTCCATTATTAATTTTTACATCATTTCCATTTTTTATTCTTTTTAAAATGACCTAAAATTTTTGGTCAAACACCATTTTTTTTTTGAATTTATTTGTACTATTTACTTTATAAATTCAACCAATTTACGAAAATGGCTTTATTTATTTCTTTATTTTATTTTCGAAATATGTTAATTTTATTTAAACATACTCATTTTCATCACTGATTTACGGAAATTTTGTCTTTTTTTTTGGCTCAAACGAAAATGTTGTCTTCAATATCATCAATTAACATTAAAAATAATTCAAGTTTTACATGCACTAGAAATTGATCTATACATCTTATCTCATTTCATACACACACAAATCAATTATCTTGAATAACTTCTCTCATTTCACCCATTAAAAAATCAAAAGTGTACATTTTAAAATGAGAAATACTTTAAGATATCCCTAAAAAGTTGTTGTCACAAGTATAGCCTCCAAGGATCAAAAATAACCAAATATTTCATTAAAGAGGTAAATATACACTTATACCCTTAAGGTTAACTAATCTAGAGTTAGGGTGTAGAGTTAAATACTGAGTTTTGGGAATGAAGTTTAAAATTTTAAATATAAAAAAAATTTAAAAATATTCCAAAAACATTTTCGAATTCCCAAAAGAAAATTTGAAAATAAAAATTTAAAAATTCGAATTTGAAAACCTATAATTAGAGACTATAATTTGTTATTTTTATTATTTTCTTTATTTATATATATTTATATAAATAGCCTTTCTGAGAAATCTCTGTAAAAGTGAGGTTTAATTTTGCATTGACTGAAGTCTTGCAATTTTTGAAACTTTTCATAGAAAACTTATAAAGAAGTTTAGATTTCTGGAGAAGTCTCCTCAAATGTCACAAGAAGTCTCTGAGGCATCACAAGAAGTCTATCCATGTCAGTTTCACAATTGAAAAAAATATAAAACAATTAATTTAAAATTAATCAATTAGTATACTTCTCTAGAAGTCTTCTCACGAGAAGTCTTTAGTTTTGTTCTAAGATTTTGGTCAAACTTCTGTTTTGTAGAGCAAGCTTCTTGGAAAGTAGTTTTAGAAGATATTTTTAGAAGTCTGCTCTTATAAATTCAAATATGTTCAATTACGAAACTTACATATGAAAACTTCTTACGACACTTCAAAGACTTTTTTAACAGTAGAAGACTTCTCCAGAAATATACCCATACAAGACTTCTCTAGAACTCTATTCACAGAAGATTTATGTAGAAGTCTAATCACAAAAGACTTCTTTAGAAGTATACTCAAAATAGACTTCTTCAAAAGTCTTTTATGAAAAAATCAAATTTTAAAAAAATTTGATCAATTTTAAAATTAATATGATTATTAGAGAAAACTTCTACAGGAGTCTGCTCTAGTAAAATCAATCTGTTTTCCACATACGAAAGTAACCTAATAATTTACATGTTAAGACTTCTCAAGAAATATGCTAATTGAAGGAAGACTTTGCAAAACTAACTTCAACATGAGACTTTTTGAGAATTCTGCTTCTCCGTTAATTTTTAGTAAAATTGCACTTTCTCCAAATTTAAAATAAATTATTCATATTCTCTTGTTCATTCATGTGTATTTGTCAAATATTTAGCTCCTGAATGAAATATATAACTTAATTTTTTATACTAATGAGGTTACAAGTTTTCTTGTTTCTTTATGTTTCTCGCTAATGAGAGTAGAGTTCTTGAGAAACATCAAATTTAAAAGAAAATCTACATATCCAAAAATGTTAAAATGGCTTAAAATAGGGAAAACTTCAAAATAGAATTTTTATGTTTACATAAAAAGAAAACATTCACAATAAGTTGAACATAAAGTTTTATTTGAATTTAACATACCAAAACAAAGATGTATTTATATTCTTTGTAACTATAACTTTTACAGCTAAACTAATAACAAAATATATACAATCACAACGAGTTTCTATAGTGTTCAATACACATAAGATAAATAAAAATCAAAAATTTAAAGATGTATATATTACTTTTTGAGAGAGAATATGAAACAATGAAAACATATAATTTTAAGCTAAAATAATCAAAAACAATTACATTAATTTGAATCTATAACTTAGTTCGTATTTAACACACAAATAATTAGTGAACATGAAATATTATCAATTTTGATCGGTTGCATAGCAGATTTTTCCATCTTCTGGAGAGGTCTGCTAATGAAGTATGAAGTCCAAACTTTTTCCTCAGATCTGAGAACTTTCATATGCAAAACAAGAAAAATAGATTCAAAATAAATAAAAACTCCAAAATTAACCTATTATGCTTAAATAAAAAACTCACATTATGTTGAATCTATAGTTCTATTTGAATCTAACACAGAAAACACAGAATACACATCTAAAATTTATAAAACTATATTTTTAGGAGGGAATGATGAAAACAATGGAATGGAAAAACTTGCAAAAAAATATATAAATAAACTTGTGAGAAAAAATGATATGAAGAGATGAAAAACTTGTATAAAATTTTATGTCTTTAAAAATAGAGAGAGTTTAGAGAGTTTAAGAGAAATGAATATTACATTTTTGTTACATCCAATTGAGAGAAAGAGATAGAATTTATAAGAAAATATATAAAAAGAGAAAACTTTCAAATAAATTTAAAAATTTCAGCTTACAAGAACTCTGGTAGTGCATTTAGTAAATTTCTAAAGAAGTCTCCTAACCTAAATTTACCATACGTTCATGATACACTAAAATTGAGTCTTTACAGCTACAAGCTAACAATGGTTATTGTAATATTGAGATTCAATTCCAAAATACCATTTCTACTCTTTGTTTCTATGAGTTTGATATCAAGATAAGACAAATCTATTGACATAAAATAAAAGAATCAAAGAAGTAATTAAGCGAAGGTGGTTTGATTTGGTTTCAGATTATAAAAGAGCTAAGCCTAGGGTGATGGCTTGGTGTGAAGCGATCAAGAACCAAATAACTATTCAAGGAGAGATTCAAAACAAGTATAAAACTTAAAATACACAACAAGATCAATCCACTTTCGTTGTACCTCCTATTTCATCAAGCAATCTTAACATCTAAATTGTCGTTTGAATTAGAGAATGATGATATCTATTAATGACCAGATTCAATTAGTTTAAGAAACCGGCTAACATCTACTTCCGCCGATTAGGAACGAGTTGCCCATTCAAATTATTTGTAGAAACAAAAAACACTTTTAAAGAATAGATTAACCTAGAATCATGCACTAAGTGAACAGTTTAATGCAAGCTTTAATTGCAAAAATGAATGAAGACAATCAAAAAATTAAGTGAGCTCAACAAACTCGGCCCCCTAACACCCTAGACTCAACAAATTGATTACTCAGTCATGAACAGAGAAAACACAAAGATGATAGAAGAAGATAACATGATGAATTGATTATACAGAAATAAAATTAGGGTTTGGGTTCTTAACGTGAGAGAATGGATCCTTCTCCCTTACAAGGTTTGAAATCGCAAGTCTTCTTCTCAAAATTCTGTGTAAAAATTAATATCGTCTGAAAATAATAATAAGAAACAGCATATACTGGAGGTAAGTGGCTGCTTTGGGAGAAAAAGTGGCGATCCCTAGGTAAAATCTCAAATTATTTCGAAACTTCCTTAAAAATTTCAATCACAAGAGAGGTAGCTCCTTTAGTTAACCCAAATGCTCCATTCTGGAGCTACTGCTCCATAGGAAAGTCTCAAAATGCACTATTTTCTGCGTGTTTTGCTCCAAGTGCTTCACGTTCCGTACAAAACCTCCTCCACACTTGTAATGACTCAAAAATTACTAAAAGGATTCAATAAAACTTGAAAACACTATAGAAAACTATGCTACAATGTGTCTGAAACACAATACATCAATTTCCCCAAACTTCATCCATGTTTGTGTTCAAACAGAGTCAGAACCTAAAGAATGAAAAAAATGTTTGAAACACGAGAAATCTCAAACTATCAGCAACCATACTTTAGCCATAAATTACATATCCACACAAACAATAAAACTAGAGCAACACATCTTACCAAAATACCATTGACATCTTAGCAAACAAGCTCCATACTTGTTATCTCAAACCCGAAAAAGCCTCACTTTCAAGACAAGAACTCCTTATATTCAATTAAAAGTGGCGTGAGCTTCTCATCACATGCATCATTATGACGCTATTTATAGAACCTGCTAATTTGATGGTGGAGCTATATGTTTTTAAGGGTAATCATTTCGATGTAGAGGATGAATGATATCGTACAAAATTCTAAGAGAGGATAGATCCACTGATGTCCACAGCCCGTCCTCCTCCTGCTTCCTCCTTTTGTCAACTCTCAAACTCGGTTTCCACTCTTCTTGTTCACCTAACCAGAGACATGATTGCTCTGTTGCTTCTTCTCTTTCTCCATCATCTTTATTTTCTGTTCTTTTAAGATGATGATGTGATGAAGAAGGAGGTAATTCTCATCATTTTCGTGCTCCTGGTGGTTTGGATTTCACCAGTTTTCTGATTCTCTACTTTTCTTTCCCGTCGACAGGTTCTGGAGTAGTCTATCTGTTTTGGACCACCTGCTCTCCTTTGCTGATCGAATGTACTGCACAAGAATGAGTGAGAGGCTGCGTCGATCCTTTCTTCTCCGGCCCTTTTCCAAATATTTGTACATCTGACTGAATATAGAGTGCATGAAGGTGAAAAAAGGATAAGGGTTCAAAGCGGGAACTAGCTAAAAATGAGCCAACCCCTCAAGATCAACAAAATTGAAGGATAAGAAGTCCTGAGTGTAAATTCTTTCCCTGATCTAATACCCATAAAAAGAAGAATTGCAGTAAAGATAGATTCAAGTTAAGTGGAGTTAAGTCTTTCCTGTTTAACCTCGACACACCTAAATTTTCTGGAGATCAGATCTAAAGTTAGGGTGTTCCAGATGGTGTGTGCTCCTTGTTCATCAATGATGGTCTATGAATAAGACAACTAATAGCACAATGGTGGTTAAAATTTTCTCAAAATAAGGTCCCCATTCCCAATAAATTTTAACACAATAAAATTACTCAAAGTGAATTAAAAAAGAACAAAAGAAACAAATGAGTCAGTAAACGACAAAGACGCTCCCGCAAACTTTTTCACAATGTCTCAATGTGAAAATAAATCAAGGAGAAGGTGAAAATAAGAGAAGGCTTTTTCTTTTGTTGAGAGACTTACCTGAGTGGAGAAGGGGCTCCACAACCTATCAGAACGTTCCATCGCTAGATCTCCGCCAGGAGCGGCCGTTCCCTTCCGAAGGGAGGATGCTCCATTATTGCAGCATAAATTTTGAAGTATCTCGAAATTGTCTGATTTTTTTACCTAAAACTCAACAAAAAAAACTAAAAGTAGCATAGAGAAAATTCTAATGACATTAAAACTCACCGATGGGTTGCCTCCCACAAAGCTCTTGGTTTAAGTCACTAGCTTGAGTTTGTGATCGGGTTCAGTTGGGGTGAGCATGGGAGCTTGCTCCACAGCAAGATCCACAATCAGAAACATCCAGCTTGAAAAATCTGCTCAACAACCCTTAACGACAACTTCCCATTTATCTCTAAGCTCGTGTGTGAAATATTAGGGACAAAGGTACCACATCGGTAGTTGGAAGGGATCCTTAGCAATATATAAGATAGATGGGCCACTCCACTTATCACCAATTGGTTTTAGGTTGGAAGCCCATCTAGCTTAACATGGTATCAGAGCCCTCGATCCACAAAGTCCAACCCGATCCTCATCGATCTGCCCCAAAGATGGCCCATCGATCCTAGCCCAAACATTCCGAGATTGACGTTCAAAGAACCATCATCTCGAGGGGGCGTATTAGGGACAGAGGTCCCAAATCGGTTGTTGGAAGGGATCCTTAGCAATATATAAGATAGATGGGCCACTCCACTTATCACAAATTGGTTTTAGGTTGGAAGCCCATCTAGCTTAACATGGTATCAGAGCCCGATCCAAATAATCCAACCCGATCCATTATCGATCCAGACCAAAGTCGGCACATCGATCCTTGCCCAAACATTCCAAGATTGACGCTCAAATAGCCATCATCTCGAGGGGGCTTATTAGGGACAAAGGTCCCACATCGTTAGTTGGAAGAGATCCTTAGCAATATATAAGATAGATGGGCCACTCCACTTATCACCAATTGGTTTTCGGTTGGAAGCCCATCTAGCTTAACATGAAATCGGTCTAAAAAGAAGGAAAGGTTTAGAGGTACATTTTCACTTTACCTCATACTCGATGGATTTCTCATCACACCTTCGAAGTATCAAAGTCATTGTAGAATCACCGTTAATCCTTTTTCTCTGGACTTTTATATCACCTTTGTATTCTCTTTGAGTTTCTTGGTGACAATATGAAGATCTCCATCTGGGACTTTCTTAATCTCAATCTTATCGCCAATCTCTTTTTTAGGATCAATTTTCAGCTTCTCTCCACCAACCAATGAGATGCAAGAAGCGTGCAATGTGGGAAATCTGGTGGGACATCTTTTTAAGAACATTTTTGTTGATGTTGGAAAAGGAGACTCTCTTATTAGGCATATCCATGTTTTCCCCCGCAGTTGCCATAAATAGTTTTTTAATAATAAAAGGCACTTTTTCATCTCAATCAACTTGAAATTCAGTATGAAGAACACAATTCCCTACTTGAATAGAAAGGTTGCGAATGCAACATATGATATTTTTGTAGAACAATTTGCAAAATTCAAAGTTGTCTGAGAGGACTCAACATCAAAATCAACAATTCCAACTCGTCTACAATAGCCTTTGACACTAGCTTCACACAAGAAATATAGTCACAAAGAGCTTCCTTGCATTTAAATCCTACTATGGAACATGGAAAACAAACATTCCAGGATCATCAAGCTTAGGCAATACCTTCAGTGTTGGTATCAATGCTTCAGTAATGAGTGATTTAGTTTCCTCTTGAGTCTCCTTACAGCTATGGAAGAGCATATTCAATGGACGAATCTCTTAAGCATGTTTGAATGAGATCGTTTAGGAAGCCTTCTCACCATCTTCTTAAATCAAGCCAGCTTGACGTGCATATTTTTATTGTTCTAGCAGAGTATAAATATCCTAACAATTAACTATCAAATTAGCCCTAGTCTTGACACACAAATATTACTCTTGCCAAAAGAGATCAGATGCAGTACTTAGGGGTCGAATCCGCAGAGATCAATGGCACACAATAGATTTCTTATTTCTAAAGATTAAGCTAGGTGAATATATATATATATATATATATTGGTGGCAAACAATCAGTTAAGGAAATATTCCTTATCAAGAAGTATAGATGCAATATGAAAATATGCTAATAATGCAAATATGTAAATGTTCTATTATACTAACTAGATGCAAATGTAAATATGCTAAACCTAGAGTTTCAAGCCGAATGGATTATAGGGAATGGTAAGCACGAAAATGTAAATATTCTAGAACTCAAATATTAACTATTTTACACTTTTAACTCCAACTCTCGTTTGTGAGCAAAAGGAAAGACCATCGATCTATTGCTAAGGCCTGATGTCGAACGACGGTGAAATCAGAAGGAAGTGTGAATGAGATTTGTTAAGTCCAGCAGACTTATTAGACCAGCTCTCGCATGTGCTTAACAGTCTAGTTCAATTGAGACTATTTTGGCACAGAACCTACACTCGTTGATACGGCCTCAGATAGCTCTAAGAGCTCTAATATCTCTAGAACGGTATTGGGTTGAAGCCTCGTCCCAAAAATCACTTGAAGGGGAACTGGGGGCGTGGTCCAGGAGCTTTTAAGGCTCTTGGATGCTTGATGATCTTCACACAAAGGTTGTGGACTACCTTGTGTTGTTTTGCTGCGGCTATCTACGAGTATAACCTCGTATAGGTTAATGCCTGTTGGAAATCACGTAAACAAAAGAGTTGACTTCCTGGTGATAAAAGATGGATATGACCACGTGAATGATCAAGGTAGAGGTCTCCAAGGAGACAAAAATAAAGCCAAAGCTTTGGGGAATTTTATTAAAAGAGTGCGTGATTACATTATGTGCAGAGCTTTGGCTTATAATGACAAGACTGAAAACCCTAACTAGAAAAATCTATTCCTAATCTAAAAAGGAAAAAATAAAGCATATTTCTAATTGGTTTAAGAAAACTCTAACCCTAGTTTAAAAAGGAAATCCTAACTCTAATGATTTTACAAGAAAATAAAAATACACCTAAGTTAAGTAAACCGGCCAACTTGAACCAAGATGGTCAATCCTTCCACTTATTGGGCTTGAAAGGCCTTCTTCAACCTTCTCTAACATATGCACGATCCAAATAGCTTCTGGCCTATTCCACTTGTTCCTTAGACTTACTTGAACAATGTAAATCTTCTTCCTGGTCCAAGTACAACTTCGGTCCATTAGCTGCTTCTTTAGCTCCATTGTCGACCATTCCATTCTCTCCCACTCATCCATGTTGCAAGATGGTGATGAATGCAAGATCCTGTTGGAGTACGGATCATGTCTTGGTCGTCTATCTCCTTGTGGTCGAATTGCCTTGTTGTTGACGGTTGATCCAAGTATTTCCAAGGCCGCATCAAGAGCTCTCAGCTTCTCTCTATCCATTATTTTGTGGAATAAGCCAATAAGCTCCATGTTTTGACCTTTGAACCACACCTTAAGCAGTGACCTAGCTGGTTGACTCATGATCTTTGAATCATTCAAGTTGAGGCCGATCCAGATCGCATCATCCCCTCTTCCTTTAAAAGGATTTGCCCTCAAATCCAGTCCTTTTAATATGATAGAACCGTTCATATGCTGCTCCATATGTGTTGTTCCTTTAGCTAGTCTTTTGCCATTGCGCATGTGTACCTTTCGCTCTCCAAGTTGGATCAAGAATTGCATTGGTTGTTCGGGTGGTCGAACCAGTCCAAATTGGCTGAATAAGAGTACATCTCGTTCATCCCTTGTATCACCACGACCACACCTCATATTGACTTGATAATAATGCTCCATATGGTCTGGTGGACGAGTTGTGATACCTCCTTTGCCCCTATTATGCTTTGGTTTGTCATCACCCATGCCAAGTTCTAGAAATGCCCATCTCGGATTGTCTTGATTAGTTGTGAAACTAAGCAAGGACGTGTATTCTTTGTGTTTGGTGCTTGTTCTGGACACACCATACTCTCCTCCTTTAAAATGATTTGACCTCAAATCCCGTTCTTTAAGGATGAATGGACAGTATAAGCTCAGATTCTCGGCGGCTGTTCTTTGGACCAGGGTGTTACTGGTGTCTCCTTGCACACACATCCCTCCTCCTGGCTCAAAGACGTGTCTGTGAAGTCCCGTTACAAACCTCAGATTCTCTATGAGATTGAACTGAATACTTACAAGAGGTTCTGTTAGTAAACCATAAAAAAAAATCTGATGAATCCACCTTGTTCAATCAAAGTCTCAGATGACTTCTTATGAACTACAAGCGCCTCATCAAGCTTTCCTTCTTCAGCCTTGATTAGACCAGTCACGTGACCACACATGGAAGATTGGTCTTCCTCTTGTTCCAGCTAAATGTCTGAGTTAGCTTTTTGCAAAGAAGTAATACATTCCTGTACAATCTCTTGTTTCTCCTCAGCTTGTTTCTTCTTATAACAACTTACTTCATCAATTCATGTTGCTTTTGGTGGTACTGACCTGATTTTTGGATTTTGTAACACTGCAGTGAGTGATTGATCAATTATGTCCTTGAGGTCATCTTGAACTGTGGGCTTCCCAAATAGTTAACATAAGCACGATGTGTTTGAAGTAGCTGTGTCTTTCTTTGTGCATCACGACCATAACAGGTCATAGGCTTTTCTTGGGCTGTCTTAGGTCGTTCTCTCATGTGTACATCATGGACGAGTTGATTCTCTCTTTCACGTTCAGCCTGATTCTTGTTTCTTTCCCTCTCTTGCAACAACTCTCTTGTTGCTTTGCGCACAGCCTTCTCCTTAGGGTTTCTTTCACTTTAAAAAGAAGACATTGAAGATTGCTGGGTATATGATAGACTCACGTGATATTAGGTCAAAACAAAAATCCTTAACCTTCAAGCGGCTCTGATACCACTAGATACGGCCTCAGATAGCTCCAAGAGCTCTAATACCTCTAGAACGGTATTGGGTTGACGCCTCGTCCCAAATATCACTTGAAGGTGGACTAGGGGCGTGGTCCAGGAGCTTTTAAGGCTCTTGGATACTTGATGATCTTCACACAAAGGTTGTGGACTACCTTGTGTTGTTTTGCTTCGGCTATCTACGAGTGTAACCTCGTATAGGTTGATGCCTATTGGAAATCACGTAAACAGAAGAGTAAACTTCCTGGTGATGAAAGATGGATATGACCACATGAATGATCAAGGTAGAGGTCTCCAAGGAGACAAAAATAAAGCCAAAGCTTTGGGGAATTTTATTAAAAGAGTGTGTGATTACATTATGTGCAGAGCTTTGGCTTATAAAGACAAGATTGAAAACCCTAACTAGAAAACCCTATTCCTAATCTAAAAAGGAAAAACTAAAACCTATTTCTAATTGGTTTAAGAAAACCCTAACCCTAGACTAAAAAGGAAATCCTAACTCTAATGGGTTTACAATAAAATAAAAATACACCTAAGTTAAGTAAACCGGCCAACTTGAACCAAGATGGTCAATCCTTCCACTTATTGGGCTTCAAAGACCCTTGTTCAAACTTCTCTAACATATGCATGACCCAAATAGCTTTTGGCCTGTTCCACTTGTTCCTTAGACTTACTTGAACAATGTAAATCTTCTTCCTGGTCCAAGTACAGCTTCGGTCCATTAGCTGCTTCTTTAGCTCCATTGTCGACCATTCCATTCTCTCCCACACATCTATGTTGTAAGCTGATGATGAATGGAAGATCCTGTTGGAGTACTGATCATGTCTTGGTCGTCCATCTCCTTGTGGTCGAATTGCCTTGTTGTTGACGGTTGATCCAAGTAGTTCCAAGGCCGCATCAAGAGCTCTCAGCTTCTCTCTATCCAATATTTTGTGGAAATAAGCTCCATGTTTTGACCTTTGAACCACACCTTAAGCAGTGACCTAGCTGGTTCACACATGATCTTTAAATCCTTGAATTTGATACTGATCCTGATCTCATCACTCGTAGTCGTCTATGTCCTACTTTCGAGATCCTAGTTAGCTACTCTAGAATGCAAGCATTAAGCAAACACAATTGATGGATATTAACTTAACCTAGCAATCCTACTTTTGGGCTAATCCATGATTGCTATCATTTAACCCTAAATCTTGTTGATATAACTCAGACATAATCAAAGAAAGAACAATAAGCTGAATATAATGCATATATACAATATTGGGGTTCCAATACAAATCTCCCTAAGCAGTTGTGAATCTTCTCCCCTAAAAACCCGAGAACTATAATAAAGCTTTGTTAGTCTATCATGCACTTTCACACCCTCTGCATGCTCTAAATACATAAGCATAAGTATAAAAACCCTAAAACTTAGGTCAAAACTCATCCAGGGCATTCTCGTCATTTGTCTTCTAATTTGGGATTTTTCGGCTGTCTGCGAATTGGATGTGGATCGATGGCAAGTGTGCAGCATCGATCAACCTTGGTCCTTTATCATCGGTTGACTCCAAGGTTTTGTCCTCGTTCGAAGCCAGTCTTGTACTTCGACTTCTCAAATGGTCGACTGCGGATTCTTCTCCTCTAAATGCTCCAAAAGCTCCAAGTATCTTCATGTATCTCCAAAACGTTCCTGAACTTGTTAATAGTCTAAAACATAGCCTAGACACACATAATAGACCCTAAAAAGCCTATTAAATGGTCTAAAACTATAATAAATAGGCTATATCAAGTCCCCTAGACTTAACCTTTTGCTTGTCCTCAAGCAAACTAAGCTTGTGAAAGTGGTTTTGAAAAACGGAGACACATAATGTCTAAGTATAACTGTCACTTTACTTTGTTGCAACCACATCCTATCAAGTAAATCATATAGAAAATTTATATACCTCTATCCTAGTATAGCAACCAAATCCATTCTTCCAACAACTTAGCAAATACTAGTCTGACTCACCCCCTCTATTGATTTCATTTCTTTCCATAAAATAAAAGTGTTGGCTTTAACTTGGGAGTATCGATCAAAGGACAGATGGACTCTTACCTCTGCCAGTATCTGAACAACTAGGCACAAAGTCTTTCTCTGTTTCCTTTCTTCCCCCACATTCCATCTTGCCATCTTGTTTTCAATTTTCTTCTTCTTTTTTTCTTTTGCTTTTTGGGCCAAGTGGTAGGCGAATAGTGGGGTCATCGGTTATGTACCTACCCCTCACTTCCAACAATGTGCGATCGTTCCTCCGAATTAGAATAGTGGGGTCATATGTAATGTACATACCCTTCTACTTCTCCGGAAGTCATCTAATTCTTTTAAGATTTTAGGTAGATGCTGAAGAGAAAGAGAGAAGGGAACCAAAGCTGCAATGACTTGTACTTACAGACTTGCAGAAGGAATCCGATCCATTGTATACCAAGCCCCAAAGCAAGCAAATAATGTCAGAATTAGTGTTGGAAATCAACTTCGGTTCCTTCAAACTTTCTAAGCAAGTGTGATATAGTGGCATGATGATCCACTTTGGTATCTCTAGTAATCTCTGCAAATAACCTTCTAAAAATGATGCTAAAGTGTGGTTAGTCAATAATAAATCTTGATCATAGTCCCCTTCTTGACTCAATAAATTTTTTTGAAAAACTTATATATATATATATATAGTAAAACAAGCTCAAAACAAATCAAATAGCATTAGCGAAGCTCCCCCAGACTTAAATTACACTGTCCCCAGTGTAATCCATCTCGGATTGGTTTAGAAAAATTAAATCATAAGTAAATAGCATAAGTAGAAAACTCGATACCAGACTCTGTAAAAGAGTGTCGATCGATGGTAGGCGTGTATGGTCGATCGATGGTAGGCGTGTATGGTCGATCGATGGTCGCGATCCAATATCGACTGATGGTGTCTCTATGATGTCGATCGATGGTGGACTCAAATAGTCTACAAAAAAGTAAAACTTGAAATAAATAGTAGTATAACTAAAAACGAAATAAAACTTACTAAACAGTGGGTTGCTTCCCACTCAGCACTTGGTAATAGTCTTAAGCTCGATGTTCTGAACTTTCTGACTAGTATGGAGGTGGATAAACACTTGGAAGACAAGCGTCTACATCTTCTTTGCTCTTCCGAAACCATTTCCTTTGGTTTTATCATTCCTTGTAACCGCTCTAGCAAACTCCATTGAATGCATTCCCCCTTGTAGTTTCTCAATACCACGCTGTAGCATTCTATGTTCGGCAGCTGTAGTCTCTGATATATCCTCTAATTGCTGAGAAATATCTTCCTTCATCAGGCTCTGAGAAATATAAATCTCTTCAAACCTATCTTCCAATTCTATTTCCGCTGCCGTCTTCTGTCTGTTGGCTTCAGTGTCGATCGATGGCCTGATGTTGCAATCGATCGATGCTCATCCGTCTACCCCAATCGCATGCTGTCTCTGAACAATATCCAAATCTTGCTTTCTCTCATCCATGCGTGCAGTCAAACCGGTGAGGCAGTTGTCTATAGGATAGTAGACGTCATCCAACCTCTTGTAGAAATCATCCAGTGACATCTCTTGAGCTCTGTGGATCTCATGCACAATATCATCAATCTTATCTCTACTGTATCTCCGTTGATCGATCTTTGCTGCATGTTTTGGTAAACATATGTAGCTCTGCTCAAACAAATTATCTCTCTCTAGAACTGCTCTGATGTCTTTAGCTTGCACATTCACTACTCTTCTGTCTGTAGCTCGTGCATTACCATTCTCATCTTTGTAGATGCCATACTCATCTTTCTTTTCCTAGCAGAAAAGTCTGTTGCCCTCAGCATCAAAAGCTCTCGTACCTTGCTCGAAACACCAGTCAATCGATGATGGTTTGATCTCGTTGATAGATGATGGAGAATGGTAGGCATTATAAGGACGAAATTTGTGTATCTCCTGAATGGGTCTGTCGATCGATGCATAATGGGTGCTGTCGATCGATCTAGGATGCTTGGGAGTGTATGGAACATTACGGATCGTCTCGTTCTTCTGCTCTTCATTGTCGATCAATTATGTAAGATTAGCGTCGATCGATGGCTGCTGCTGCTGTCTAAATAAAGTACTCGATCCATTAGCCAAAATAAGGGCATCTGCTACATCCGCCGTAGATAAATGTAGGATTCTCCAATAAAGAGCCCATGAACGTCCCTCTAGGTCTCTGAAAATTCTAAACTCATCCGGTCTAAGAATACCAATATTTGTATCTTCTTCTCTAATTTCTTGTTCTGGTTCGCGTCTGATGTCGTTCGATGGTTAAGGATAGCTGGTGATCGATGCTCGATTATCCACTCTCGTGATCATCACCCAGCCAGCGTCTTCTAATGCTAGGCCGTGATATTCATTCTGCTCATCTTCTCTGTAATCTTCATTGTATCCTTCACAAGCTTCACTGTATGCTTAGCATGTCGGACATGTGTCTATCGATGGTGTATGGTGACCATCAATCGATGCTCGATAACCAGATTTTTGCACAAAAAGGTTTCCAGATCCATTGGCCATGGCAAGTATATCTCCTATATCTTCTCTCGTGACATTTAGTAGTCTGCCATCCATAGTTCTTGCGTGACCGTCTGGATCTCTCATGATACCGAACTCCATCTAGTTGTAGATAACCATACTACTTCTTGCATTTTGCAGCTGAGTCTACTTTAGATGCTGCTTCTAGGTCAGTATTGATCGATGGCGTAGGGTTACCGTCGATCGATGTTGTTTTCCCAAGTCGATGGGAAATTTGATAAATACCAGCCTCTTCCATAGCAATACCACGGTACTCGATTATCGCTTCTTCTCTGTAGTATTCGTCGTACTCGGGGTAGGATATGTTGTAACCACCATTTGAGTGGCAGTTGTTGATCGGTTCTAGATTAGGGTCGTCGATCGTTAACAAGGGGTGGGTGTCGACCGATTGATGAACTGCAAACGCGTCGATTGATTGTCTGGGGTGGGTATCAATCGATGCTCCATCTTCCGACTCTTCATTGAACTCATAATCACAGAACCATGTGGCCACAAGTTCTGAACCATCACACAATTCAATCCGAGTAGCCATGTTCTTATTCTTGACAGGTTCATAGAAAATATTTTGATCAATTAGAGATAAATACAACCTGTTTAATTTCATATCGCATATAACTCCCACAGTAACCATGAATGCTCTTCCAAGTAGTAGTGAAGAGTTCCAATCTAGCCTGATGTCCAGGACGAGGAAATATACTGGAACTAGGGTGTTGTTGATATGTACTGGAACATATTTTACCACCCCCGCCCTGAGTTCACTTTTGAGCAGTCTACAAATGTGAAGGAATCATTGGAGGGTTCCACTTTCAGTTCATATTTCTTCTTCAGACAAGTCTTCTGTTTCATCTTCTCTCTGAGATGATTGAACATGATCCCTATATCATCGTCTGTCGCCCTTGTTTCCCTGAAAAGCATCCACAACCTGTGAGCATAATAAGCTTCATCAAAGGAGTATCTAAATGAATTTTGAAAACTCTTTTGGTAGACCTATTCATCTCTTTTTCATTGGCTTCTCTGCGTAGATGTTTGGAGATCTTTTGCTTCCTCTTGGAGTATCCCTCATCTTCTCTTTCAAGATCCATACTTTTAGATGTGTCAATATTCTTTCCTGAAACCGTTGTGGGGGGGGGGGGGGCTAGGACGTACAATCAAACTCGCAGCGATGCGTGGAAGTCGAACCTGCTTTCTCGTCTGTCGATCGATGCTCAGGTCGCATTGTTGATCGATACCTCTATCTCTCTGTCAGTCGTTTGTCTCGTATCGGTGTCAAACGACGTTAGTCGATTCACACAAAGCTACTGATGCTGCAGGAATCAATGTCGATCGATGCGCATTGCCTGGTGTCGATCGACACCAATGCGAATTGCCAAATGACATGGAACTTTCCACACGAAATCTCCTTCTTGGAGCCTTTCCCTCTTAACTTCCTGCCAAAAATCATCATCAATCAATGCATCGTCGTGGTGCTTCTGTCAGGCATCTATCTTCTCCTTGATCAGGCTCTCATGCCTCCTAATGGTTTCACTTGTTTGCAGCACTTGATTCTCCAACTTCTTCACATGGATGTTGAGATTTTCGGACTTGGTGTTGAGGTTGAGGTACAGCCCATTTATCTTTCCATTGAAATCCACAGTCATCTTTTATTGTCCCTCTAAAACCCTGTCAACTGTTGCTTCAATCTTGCTTTCTTGAGTTTCTGGAGGAGGATTCTGGTAGTAAGAAGATCCATAAGTCCTCTTGTTGTTAAAGGGTTTTCTCTGTGAACCCTGATTAAGCTACTCCTTTGACCATTCCCAAAGGAGTTCCTGTCCAAGCCTTGATTCCCTTGTCTCTGGAAACCATTCCCATCAATGTAGTTCACATCTTCTTCTTCAATCTCATGATCTCCAGACTCTATTGCTTCTAGTTCTGCAAAAGTTACCTGCTTCATGAAGACTTTCTGAACACTATCCAGTTTTGCCTTGACCTCTTAAATCTGATCCTTGCTCAAGGATGGAGTTGATTTCTTCCTTTCAAAGTCTGTGTTCTTGGTGCTGCTGCAGGATGCTAGATTCTCAATCAACCTTGTAGCTTCTTCAGGATTCCTAGGGGTGAAATTTCCCTCACTAGCTGTGTCTAAAGCCATATGATACTGTAATCCAATACCTCTAAAGAAAGTACTGAGAAGTTGCACTTCGTTGAACCCGTGATGTGGAAAATCTCTTTGGTATGATTTGAATCTGATTCAGGAGTTTCTGAAAGATTCTGAGGGTTCTTGTGAAAAAGTAGCAATTTTGCTCCTCATATCTTCTGCTCTTGCGTCATCAAAGAACTTACGCAATAAAGTGTTCTTGATGTGATTCCAGAATGTCAGGGATCCTGGTGGTAATTGCTTAAGCCAATATGAAGATTTTCCAGAAAGTGAGTACTTGAATAGCTTACAAAAGAGATAGTCCTCGGGGACTCCATTGTCTTTGATAGCAGTCACTAGATCCTCAAATCTCTCCAGATGATCCATGGGGTGCACATGTCGTAACCCATGGTAAGGTGTCTGTGCTACAAGTCCAAAGAAGGAGGGCTTGATTTCAATATCGTTCCTCTGAAAAGCTGGAGGACAAATGGCGGATCTATTGGCGTAGAACTGGTATGGATGGTTGTAGTCAGCAAGTGTTCTCTGAGAAGCTTTGGCATTAGCTTCAGGTTCAACTGCTGCAGCGTCTGCTTCTGTTTCTGTGTCAGGGATTATGGTCCCTTGATCGTCTATCTTTTCACCTGCTGCATTACGCAGATGACCATCGAGGTCATGTAGGTTTCCATCCTCAT
This sequence comes from Moricandia arvensis, assembly GCA_905132765.1. Taxonomy (NCBI): domain Eukaryota; kingdom Viridiplantae; phylum Streptophyta; class Magnoliopsida; order Brassicales; family Brassicaceae; genus Moricandia; species Moricandia arvensis. The sequence goes on from CAJHQP010002442.1 coordinate 48,012, forward strand.
CCTGAGTCAATATTAAAGTCGCAACCATTCGAACTCGTCTTCTTCGGTCAATCGATGCGGGTGAGTTGCTGTCGATCGTTGCTATGTGATCAGTGTCGTTCAATGCTCGAGTTCTGATGACGGTCGATGCTGTCCATAATGAAGTGTCAGTCGACGCAGTGTAGGTGCTGTCGATCGATGCTTGTCGTCTTTCTTTGCGGATCGTACGTTCAGGTTTATTGGGGTCAGAAAATAGTAGTTCTTGTCCTTTATTGCTCCTGGTGTGTCTTTGCATGCACTTGAAAAAGAAAGGAAAAGAAAAATTTAGTAACTTGAAAGTAGTAACAAACCTATACGAAATCCTTGAAATTAAATCTAATGACGATCAATGCTCCCCGGCAACGGCGCAAATTTAAGGTGCGTGTTTTTTTATTGTTCTAGCAGGGTATAAATATCCTAAGCAATTAACTATGAAATTAACCCTAGTTTTGAAACACAAATATTACTCTTGCCAAAAGGGACCAGATGTAGTACTTAGGGATCGAATCCATAGAGAGCAATGACACGAAATAGAATTTTTATTTCTAAAGATTAAGCTAGGTGAATATATATATTGGTGGCAAACAATCAGTTAAGAAAATATTCATTATCAAGAAGTAGAGATGCAATATGGAAATATGCAAATATGGAAATATTCTATTAAACTAACTAGATGCAAATGTAAATATGCTAGACCTAGGGTTTCAAGCCTAATGAATTCTAGGGAATAAGAAGCACGAAAATGTAAATATTCTAGAACTCAAATATTAACTATTTTGACCATTTTATCTCTAACTCTCGTGTGCAAGCAAAAGGACATACCATCGATCGACGACTAAGACCTGACGTCGATCGACGGTGAAATCAGAAGGAAGTGTGAACGAGATTTGATAAGTCCACCAGATTTATTAGACCAGCTCTCGCATGCGCCTAACAGTTAGTTTAATGGAGTTTATTCTGGCACATAACCTACTCTCTTAGTCGTCCATGTCCTACTTTCGAGATCCTAGTTTGCTACTCTAGTGTGCAAGCATCAAGCACAACTCAATTGATGGATATTAACTTAACCTAGCAATCCTACTTTTGGCCTAATCCATGATTGTTATCATTTAACCCTAAATCTAGTTGATGACTACTCAGACATAATCAAACAAAGAACAATAGTCTAAATATAATGCATAGATAAAATATTGGGGTTCCAATACAAATCTCCCTAAGGAGCTATGAATTTTCTCCCCTAAAAACCTAGAGCTATAATAAGGCTTTGTTAGTCTATCATGCACTTGCACACCCTCTACATGCTCTCAATACATAAGCATAAATATAAAAATCCTAAAACTTAGGTCTGAACTCATCCAGGGCATTCTCGTCATTTTTCTTCTAAGTTGGGCTTTTAAATCGGTTGTCTGCGATTTGGATGTCGATCGATGGCAAGTGTGCAGCATCGATCGACCTTGGTTTTCTATCATCGGTCGACTTCAAGGTTGTGTCGTCGATCGATGATAGTCTTGTACTTTGCCTTCTCAAATAGTCAGCTACGGATTCTTCTCCTCTAAATGCTTCAAAAGCTCCAACTGTCTTCATACAAATGTCCAAAACGTACATGGACCTGTAAATACTCTGAAACATAGCCTACAGACACATAATAGACCCTAATCAGAGCCAATAACATGACATTAAACTGGTAATAAATAGGCTATATCACAGCTCATATGCAATAATGGGATTCATCTGATGTTTAGGTGGAACTGGATAGGGAACCTTAGGAATATAGACTCAAAATGGTGTAGTCTTAGCAGGTTCGCTGGGGGCAGCAGCTCCAGTAAAGCCATGGTGCTCCATTTCTCTTATGCCCTTGGAGGAGTCTCAGTGAGCAGCTGTTCTGTTCCTTTTCCCTTGGATTTCTCAGCTGTATCAATATTTGGACTGAAGGTATGTAGAGTACTTTATCACATCTCAGCTATATTACATTATAATGTTCAACCCTAGGATTCATCACAGCCTTTCAACGAAGAATTCATTTTGCCTCTTAACATTTCAGCAGTTTGAGGAAGCTGAATGTCTATCCTTTTCCTATAGCTGTTAACAACATCGTACTTTGTGTCCAGTTCAGCGAACATGTTGTCCATCCTAGTATTGATCTCAGTGGTTGCTTGATTCATTGGTTTCACCCGGCCTTGTTGGACCTGAAAGAGTTTCTCTATAATATTACCAAGGTTTTTCATCTCATCGTGAGGGTTCATCACAACACTTGGAGCAACTTAGAAGTTGTTACTCTACGGTTTATGTTGGGTTGAAGCCTGAAACCAATTCTGCCTCTGGTTTGACAAAAATGTCTCCCCCTTAAATCCACGCGTGAAGCTTTTGTAGAATCCAAAACCTCACGCTTTGTTCTTCTTAGTGGGTAATTATGGGCGCTTGGATTATCAACATTGTTTCCCTGAGAAGAGAACCAATTATGATTGTTGTTGATGTTCTGACTGAACCCACAGTTTGGCACATACTTCTAACCATTGACATAGTTAACTTCCTTCTAATCATCACCTTTCTCTTCTACAACTTCATATGAAGCCTGCTATGTCCTTGGTTCGACTACAAAAATTAACATCTCCTTGATTACTATTCACTAGCAAGCTAACCTTTGAAGTCAAGCCATCTCTCCACTTATCCTGAACACTGTTGACATTTCTGGATCGATCATGCTCATGGAATTTATTTGTTGAGTTCCCAACCATGTCTTCAATCAGCTCAAATGCATTCCCTATGGTCTGAGTCATGAAATTGACCTTGCGAACCAATTTTAGTGCATTCTTGTGATCCCAATCAACTCTAACATAGAAAATATTCATAATATGATTATCACCAAATCCATGGTGAAGACACTCCTTGCATTACTTCTTGAATATCTCCAAATCATCACAATACGGCTCATCAACATGCTGTAGAAACGAAGAGATCTTGTTTCTCAGTGCATCTATTTTTGCCTTGATGTAAAAGTGTCCCAAAAGGGCCGATCAAACCTGTCCCATAATTTCAGGGACCCAGTTGGAAGTGACTTCAAAAATCTTGAAGCCTTATCAGTGAGAGAGAATGAAAACATCACACACTTGATGAAATCAGGTGTCACTCCATTGGCGCAAGTTGTACTACATATCTCTTGAAAGCGCCCAATATGATCCATTGGGATTTCTATAGGCAGGTTTGATCTAAAATTCTTTCCTCGCACATGCTGTTGGAGCAATGAATGAGCGAATCTGAGGGAATTTATGCGAAAGATATATCTGCCCAATCAGAGCAGATTTTTCTGCTTGCTCATGCTGTGCTTGTTGTGCGGCTTGTTCCTGTTGGACTGTCTGCTGCATTTGAAACATTTTTGTTGTTGCATCCTTTTCATCTCAGCAGCAAGCCCATTGTTCTGAAAATATTATCCCATGATGGGTTAGTTGGCCTTTGAGTTTGCCAGTTTGTTCTTTCCAAACTTGCTAGTTCCTGATTGCTTAGTGATGTGATCTTGGGCTGATGTAAGAAGTTATGAAAATGGAAGAGATTCAGAAATTGACCCATGATATTAGTTAACATGTCCAGCCCATTTTTGTCAAGTTACAAGCCCAAATATATTAATAAACAAGTTGTTTCTTTAATGACCAAGATGAGTTATGAAAATTAGGTGCTTAATTCCATGGAAAGCTCCTCTCTTGCATGCAAGAAATGATTGTTTCAAGAACATTTTTTTCTCCTCCATACAATGTTTTGTTTTTCATTTCCTATATATTATGTATCTTGTTTCCTTCAGAGTTTAGTTTTATCATAACTAAGTTATATTCTCTACTGAAATGAATAAGAGTGAGTTTATATTTTTGGAACCTTGAGACTGGTTCTCAAACATGTTTTCGGTCCTGGTGTGTAATCTATTGGTCAAAACTTTTATGATTGTTGGTGTGTAATATCCTTCAATCTAAGTCAATCAGACTTGGTGCGTCATATCCAAGGGAGATTGTTATAGGGTAAATCAGAAGCTATGCCGCAACTTGTGTGTGACCTTTTGATCTATGTCCCTTGTTCGTATGTTCCTTTATGGCTCATTCGATGCAAGGCTTATCCCTTACTAATTTCAAAGTGTATCCTTTGGGAGGTTTTCATCATTTGGTATCAGAGCCACACTGAAAGCAATATTTACTTTTGTTATCCATCATTCTCATATATCCATCTTCTACAAAAAAATTAGTTTTGTTATTTCTGTTCTACAAATCTGCTGGATCATTTGGGAAGTGTGTTTTCAAGTTTTTCTTTATTCGAATAGCAAGATTTGAGGATAAATCTTTTTGAAGTGGAGGAGTATGATGTGATGTTTGGCTAATTTATGAAGTTATGAACATGGAAGATATTCAGAAATTGGTCCATGATGTTGGCTAACATGTCCATCCCATTTTTATCAAGTTACAAGCTGAAAAAGATTCATAAACAAGTTGCTTTTTAGTGTCCAACATGAGGGACGAATATTAGGTGCTTAATTTCATGGAAATGTTCTCTCTCTTGCATGCATGGAATGAATGTTTCAAGAACCTTCTCTCTCCTCCATGCACATATTTTATTATTTCCTATGTATTAAATTTTAAACGCCCTTAGAAAGTTTAGTTTTCTTATAAATAAGTTGTAATCTCTATTGAAATGAATAGGATTGAGTTTATATTTTTGGAAACCTTGAGAGTGGTTCTCAAACATGTTTTCAGTCATGGTGTGTAATATCTACTGGTCAAAACGTTTATGATTGTTTGTGTGTAATATCCTTCAATCTAACTCAATCAAACTTAGTGCCTCATATTCAAGGGAGATTAAATGAGAAGCAATTCTGGAACATTTGTGTGAACTTTCGGTCCACGTCCCTTGATCGTATGTTGCCTTCTGGCTCATATGGTGCAAGGCTTATCCCTTACTAATTTCAGAGTGTATCCTTTGGGAGGTTTTCATCACTTAGGGTCATAAAGGTTCTTGTGTTGTCACTTCGAGTGGTTCTACTTGTCATACACCTGAAGCTTTCGCTGAAATAAAAGGATACACGAGTAAGAAGTCTTAGAATAAATATCTTCCGAAAAGCAGAGATGTAACCTGGTCGCTGTGGCAACGACACCATAACTTGATACAATAAACTTGAGTCTTTACTACTGCAAGCTAGCATTGATTATTGTAATACTTGAGATTCAATTCTAGAGGACCATTTCTACACTTTTTCTATGAGTTTGATATCAAGGTTAGACAAATCGATTGAGCTAATATAAAAGAATCAAAATAAGCAAGTAAATGAAGGTGGTTTGGTTTGGTTTCATATTATTAAATAGTTAAGCGTAGGGTGACGGATCGGGTGTCAAGTGATAAAGAACCAGATAACTATTCAAGGAGCGATTCAAAACCAGTCTAGAACTCAAAATACCCAACAAGATCGATCCACTTTCGTGGCATCTCCTATTTCCTCAAGCCATATTAATATCTAAATTTTTGTTGGAATCAGATAATGATGATAAACAGTAATGACCAGATTTGAATAGTTCACAAAACGCCATAACATCTACTTTCACTGGTTAGGTATAAATTGCTCATTTTAAGTTATTTCTAGAAACCTAAAAAACTTTCGATGAATAGTGTTGGGGTCAAAATCGGTCATGGCAAAACCATCGGCTAAAATTTTCTGAGTAATATGCCTTAGATGAATACGAGCCAGAAAATTTGGAAAGAAATACAGCACATAAGCCGAGCCTATTCATATAGGATATGAGAGCAAAATTCTTATATTTCATCCCGGGCAAGAAACAATCAAGGTTCTATCCAAACATGAAAGCTCGAAAGAAGTGTTCTTACGAAAGGTTTTTGATATCTTTCAAAAAAATTTACGAAACAACTTTCCGTAAGACATAAGATCCGAAAACTTCCATGGAAAGACCTCATTTCAAGTTCATGAGTAACCTTCCAAAAAAACTTTCCGGAAATGGAAAACATACGTAAGACAAACGAAATACTTCTGAAAGTGTATCAACTAATCAATGGAGAGAATAAGAACGGAAGAAAGGCATCAGCAGAGGCCTCCTAGCCCTCACAAAGCTCTCCTCGCCATGTAGCGTCACCTCCTCGCCCTGTGACGTCACCTCTGTGGGAACCAAAATTCACACAGTCGATTTCCGTAATCGGTGAATAGCTAAGAACCCCCAATTTTCCCTGAGGTCCCGGATTTCTTCTGAGCCTAACGAAAAGTACTCAAGTTATGGAAAATAGAAAAACAAAATATATCGAGATAAGGAAAAAAAATAGAGATCTTCTTCCAAATCTGTGTATGAGCGTTAACAATCGGTAAAAGCCTTGGCCGCAAGAGCTGTCTGCGTATTCCCTAGTTCTAACAACCTAAGACTTGAAAATCTAATTAAGTCACAGCTTGATAACAAAAATAGAAAGTTGCCAAAATCGGTCTAAATGCTGAGTTGCAGACAGATTAGTGTGTGTGCGTCCCTCTCCCTTGCTTCTCTTATATAGGTCTTTAAGGTCGATCGTATTTTCTTTTCTGCCCACGATTCGAGTTTATCCTTTCACGGAAATCTTCCCTATCTTCTCGTTTTCCATAATTCTCTCGACACTTTAACATCTATCTTGTTTTCAATTTATATTATGCGGATATCCGCTAGACCGTTATTATATTTGGGCATATAAAACCGTAAATGGCCTTTTATCGTGATTTAGACCCTTTCGGGTCGTTTTGCGATTCAAGCGGTTTTTATAATTTCTTTTGGAAAAATCGTCCCTCGTATGATTTCACGATACTGACTCCAAAAAGTAGTAAGCCAAACGTATATTCGAGATAACATTAGTGTTTAAGTTAATCGTTACTGTCTTATACAATTGACAAGGAGTTTTTACAAGAAAACAAGTCTTTGCGATTTTTATCATAAAACTTCAACTTAAACTCAAATCGAGACGAAACAAAAAACAACCTAGTAAAGATTCAAAGGAGAGAGTGATGAAGAGGATATGATCTAGTCGACCATGGGAGACTAGATGTTTGAATGTGTCTATTGATACATGGGTGACTAGACTTTGCGGAGAGTCTAGTGGCCCAAGGGTGACTAGACATGGGTTACGTCTAGTCGCCCATGGGTGACTAGATTTTGCCAAGAGTCTAGTTTCCCATGGGAGACTAGACTTGTTGGTGAGTGTAGTCGCCCTTGGGAGACTAGACATTACATATCTAATCGCCCACATGCGACTAAACTTGGTGTTAGGGTCAAAATCGATTACGACAGAATCAACGTCCGAAACTTCCAGAGAAATGTCCTCTTTGAAAAGAGAGATGTAATATTTTGAAACATGAAGAGCGGGAAATTCAAAATCGAGTTTCGTATGAACTCTGAAAGAGGGTTCGCACGATAAGTCCTCGAGAAAGGTTACTCTAGGCCTCCGACAAACGAATCCCCAAGCATCAAAACAACAAAACAACTATAAGGCTCGATCGTCCAACTCACCAAATGGGCGAGTTCGATCAAGGAAGCCGTCAAACTTGCCCGTTCGGAGAGTTATACCAACCAAGCAAGCCAACTCGCCCATTCGGCGAGTTGGACTGCACGAGCCGACAAACTCACCCGTTCGACGATTTGGACTGGTCCAACTCGTCGAACGAGTGTGTTGGATCGAGCAAGCCACCCAAGTCGACCGCTCAGCGAGTTGGACCAATCCAACTCGCCGAACGGGTGAGTTGGGTTGAACAAGAAATCCAACTCGCACATTCGGCAAGTTGGATCAACCAATCCATTTTCAACCCAAATCGTAGGTCCCTCCTTCGAACTCGGATCGAACTCGTTCTTGTTTTGTCTCGATCAGAGTTGCCATTGAAACAGTACATCAGGAATATGTTTCCTCGCATAAAGTTTGAATTGATCGTGTAAAACAGCAACAATTAACTAAACACTTAAAGTTGCCTCCATTATACGAGAAATTCGAACTCTCTTCGGAATCGCCGTTTTTTCGAAAGCGCTCTTTTGATAAAAATTGTAAAAATGCTTAAGTCAAAAAACGGCCCGAGGAGATCTAAAACATGGCTAAAATCCCACTCACGGCTTTACACGAAATTGAGCCCAACCGTTATGACGGTGTATTTTTATCTTGCAGGAAAAGATTAATGTTAAGTTGGGAAGATAAATGTCAAGTTTCCAAAGATAATCACGAAGATCAAGGAAAATGGAAGATTTCCGCAAAGCGATGAACTCGACTGAGGGCAGAAGGGGAAATAGCCAACCGCCTCTGGAGGAGTATATAAGGACTTCGAGTTTGAAGATGGAGCGACACACAAAACTTTACTCGGAGCAAGCATAACACTTAGGGAAATTAGGCATATTTCCGTTTTCTTGTTATCGAGCTGCGACTCAACTAGGATTAATCAAGTCTTACAAGGTTAGAACTAGGAACTCGCCGGCGGCTCTTTCCGCCAAGGCTTTACCTATTGTAGCGCTCAAATCACATATTTGGAATAAAATCTTCTTTGTTCCCTTTTAATTAAATCATTAATTTATAGTTTGTTCATTATTTGGTTGCCTGACGTTTTGGCTTGGCAGAAATCCAGGACCCCTAAGAAAGCTAGGTTTACTTGACCTTCCTAAATCAACGGAAATCAATAGTGCAAATTTCGGTTCCCACAGTTTGGCGCTAGAAGGAGGGGGGGGGTACGAATCAATCTAACTCTCAGCCACCAACGCTCGATCAAACATGTCAGCTCAGGATCTCAACAACCAACACCCTCGCGACGACAACGTTTATAACACTCCAGAGACGAACGTCACTGTGGTTAATGCCAACGCAAACACTGCAGCGTTCGAGGAGGTGAAGATGATGTTCTTGAATTTTTAAAAGAAGTCGGAAGAACAAGACAAGGTGATGAGTTCTCTCGCTAAGCAGGCTGATACCCTAACAGCAGGGAACATGGCCGTTCTTCTGCCTGGAACAACCCGAATCTGCGGAAGAAGAATCGATTTCGCGACTCCTTTGGACTGGTCCAGTAACGCACAAGGGGAACCGTCTGGACATAATCCCGATGAAGTAACCCTCGCGCCAACAAGGAAAACTCTAGGAGACCTTCCTCTATCGAGTAAGATAAAGAAGGAGGAGAAATCGAACATGTCGACGTGGATTCTAGCAGCCAGTCCGAGCCAACGAACAAAGACATAGACGTACATCAACGTCGCAAAAGTAGCCGAGCGACTCGGGATGAGTCCCAGTTCGACAACCCTATGAACAAAGGAGAAGAAGGTGTCTTATAGAATGAACAGGAAGAACTCGCCAAGGAGCAAACTCGGAACACTCGTGGGAAACGCCGACAAAGTCGAATATCTGCTAGCAAAAACTCTGAGATTCGCGATCTCCGCGATCATCTCATGTAAACGGTAGCCAAAGTTAGAGCAGTGAAGTCTCAAATCCATCACGCTACTACCACCGCACCGGAGATCGATCTGCTCCTCGAGGAGACTCGCAAAATGCCTTTCACTACTCGCATTACCGAAACTACGGTTTCAGATCCTGAAAAGATTAAAGTGACATCATACAATGGTACCACTGATCCCAAGACACACTTGTAGGCTTTCCAGGTCACGATGGGAAGAGCCAGATTTAGAGAAAGCAAAAGAGACGCCGACGGACTTATTTTATAATTTCTTTGCTTGTTTGATTAATTTTTAAGTCTTTCATTTACTAAGTCATATTCATATATGCGGTTCATAAACAATCGACAGATAGCACAGCAGAATAATTAAGAAGTTCATTTGTACCATTCAGAAACATGTGATCCAATACATAGTTTCTTAACAGTCTCATAAACAATAACTAGTTCCTCCCTAACTTCATCTAGCCAGACGCTACACAGCCTCTTACTGACAGAGTCTTCACGTCTCCTTGGATTGACCGCAACCAGCCTCAGTTCCTGAAACCATAACCCATAAGCATTAATCATAATCGAAGTCAGAACAGATAGATTCTACAATGCTTGGCTTGCTCCCTAGAACTATGATAAATCTCAATCAAGACATTCATATAATAAGTCAGACCTGTCTACCATACCATAAGTCAATCATCCAACCGCCCCACATGACTTAGAATAGATAGATAGTCCAATTAAAACAAATAGAAACACGATCAGAACCGTATCGCCAAAAGACCAGTCCGTCCATCCGGTTAATGTCTAGGTACGATCGGAAATTCTTGAAGTCAAGCTCAAAGGCCCAATAAACTTCCTTACTTGATCCAGCACTGGGCCTTGATCCATACAACCGAGTAAGTCTAAAGCCCAATCCGGATGGCATTACAACCGATCGGACCTTGTGAATCATTATTATGGTTAGATAACCGTGTACATGTCCTAGCTTTACCAGCCGTGGACTGATCCATAGGACCGGACATAAACTGCATCCAATGGCACGGTTTCGAACTTGCACCCTTTGGTAACTTGCATCCTTTGGTCAATGACACCCTTTGGCTATGGTACCTTCTGGTACTCGTAACTCTTGGTATCTCGTACCTTCTGGTTACTCGTACTCTCTGGACTCTCATGACTCTTGGCAAATCATGATTTTTGGCAACCAATCGTTCAGCCAAACCGCCCATTCATTGGCACGATCTGGTCTGATCCGCATAACCGACTCATGGTCTTGTTAGTGGTTAGGATGTGGACGGGTTAAGACTAGTGACAAAACCATTGGATCCAACCAACATATCCGTTTGTTTTTAACCAGAAAGAGAATATGAAGAATGAAGGGAAATAGATTAAGAGAAACAGATAAGTCTATGGAACCGACCGGATCATCGGTTTGGCAACAAGGGCTAACCGTATGGACTGATGAACCCACAGCCCATATCTTGCCTTGGAAACCACGTTAGGGTTTTTCATGTTCTTTCCCTTATCAGATTTTCTCATTCTTGATCAGAGATTCTTACACAAATGATCTTGGTCGCCGGAAAGACAATCACCTCAATCGACCTTGCTCCTGGCCGATAACTCTGTCTTTCTGTCTTTCTCTCTCTCTCTCTATGTTTTTCTCTGAGTATTTTACTCTGAAACTGAATGATAAAAACGAATGGAGAGCCCCCCTATTTATAGAGAACGAAGGGGTAAGTCTTGCTCCACGAATAGGCCTGACTTGTTAGCGAATGGGCAAGACTTGGTCCATAGGTTGCTCCTCTTGGCCGTATGCACCCCTTCGCCTGCATCTGACCCTTCTTGGGTCGATACCAAGCCCAAACAGAGAACCAGTCCCACCAGGCTTAGCCCATGGCCTTATCCAAGGGTCCACCAGGCCCTAGCCACCATCGCCGGACAAACCGGCCCGCCACCGGCCCAGACCCGTACCAGCTGCCCAATACCCGAACACTCCGTCCAGCTGAGTTTAGCTGATCCCAGCTGGTCCAGCTGAGCTAGACTAAGCTTGGTCGAGCTACATTTAGCTGGGCAAATTAGCTGTTTACTTCGTCCATCTACCAAAACACTCGTCTAGCTCCTTTAACTCGTTTATTTCCCTCTCATTTGGTTAAGTCCTCAAATACTTAACCCTATCTTTTTTAAACGCCTGCCTCTTGATCAAAGTTATCTACAGTTCGTTTCTTCAAACAATGGTCAGTCAAATGATCCTACTCAGGATTGGGGATGCTACAAGACTCCCCCACTTGCGATGGATTCGTCCTCGAATCCGAATCAGTTATTTTTCTCAGAAACAAACTGTTCAAACCACTAAGGATACTCAACTTTCATCCTTGCCTCCATTTCCCAAGTGATTATCTCTTTCCCACTACAGTCCTACATGAGTTTGATCATCTGGACTGTTTTCTTCCTTGTTTCTTTTTCCATCTTATCTACGATTCGAACCGACCTTGTCTCTAAGGTTAGGTCCTTGCTTAGATCATCAGGAATAGCTGGAAGTAAAACGTCTTGGTCTGACAGGCATTTCCTCAGTTGGGAGACATGGAACACATTAGGAAACGCATCCATATTGGCTGGAAGTCCAACTTGTATGCCACCATTCCAACTCTTTCTATGACCTTGAACGGCCCCAAGTATCTTGGATCTAATTTCTTTCTTCCGGAAATTCTGACCCTTCCCTTGAAGTTAATCATCTTGAGATACACCAAGTCACCAACTGCAAACTCGAGATCTTTCCTACGTCAATATGCACAGTACTTTTGGCGATTTTGTGCTTCCCTCATCTTATCCCTCACGAACTTGATCTTGTCGGTTGTATCTTCGAAAATTTCCGGTCCAATCATGCTACGCTCCCCCACTTGGGGTCCAGCATAGGGGTGTCCTACATGAATGCTCGTACAGAGCTTCGTACGGCGACATGCCAATGCTCCTATGGAAGTTGTTGTTGTAAGAAAGTTCTACCAAGGGTAGATGTCTTTCCCAAGAATCACCCCGGACCAAGACACATGCTCGCAACATATCTTCCAACTTTTGAATCGTACGTTCCGATTGTCCATTCGTTTGTGGGTGATAGGCGGTGTAATACCCCTGGTCTAAGGTATCAAGTCAATGCAAGTCAACGGACTCAGATCAGGCCATACTTGGACATAGAGCTATGAGAAAACATGAATAAAGGTTCAGTCGAAGCATTTTGAAGAATGGTCAAGTAGAAACAAGAATTGGTCGAGGAGACATAACCAAAGCTTCAAAACGGCCAAGGTTGAGCATGGTGAAATTCCGAAGTATGTAAATAAATTAAGACTTGATCTCAATCATCATTATGGGATAAAATAAGACTTTTGGTCAAGTGAGAATGATGTTGGAACGAGCCAAAGTGAAGATGGTCTAGAGGAAGACAGTTTTGCGCACTATGGTCAAAATGAGCTAGCCAAGGGAAAAGGAAGCCAAATTGAGTTCAAATGAGTGTTTTATATGTTTCCTAAACTTTTGGGGATGGTCAACTCAGAAGTCAAAGTCAACCAAAGTCAAAGGAGAGAGAATGAACCCTATTGGTCCATATAACCCATTCGATCAACCAACAGGAGCATGCCACATGGAGGGGAACAAATTTCTTCAATCCTTGACAGAGTTGGAATAAAACAACTGATTTAATGGTGAAGAAATCAGGGGCAAAAGAGATCTAGAGAGCAAGAAGACATGAAGATACCATTTCTTCACAAAATGGGCTACATTTGGTAATGGGAGTTATGAGCTGAAGTAACGCTTTTCTACATGAAACCCACTACATATAAGCTTCATTTAGGACCCAAGGGAAGTATTTTATTGTTCTGTATAACAAGGATAACAGACTAGAAGATTGAAGACCCAAAGATGTTAAAATGGGCCATTTTGCGGTTTGGTTAAGGAGGAAGAAGGCTAATGGAAACATGTCAGGAACGAAAAAGACCACGCAGTGGCTCTTTGCCTACATAATTTGGTCTACATGAGAAGGTGATACAAGCCTAAGGAGTAGGTTTCACATGTGTTGAGCTTAAAGGACATTTTGGAGCTAAAAAGTGATGAAGTGGAAACTAAACTTGGGAATCAAGTTTTTTTGCTGATGTTTGGAACTATAAACCTACATGCGAAGCTGGTTTATATTCTAGAAATTGGGACGTAAATGGTTTGATTCAGTGTACTTTCTTGCATGCATGCATTTGGAGTGAATTTTGGTGACAAGTGGAACTACACATGTCAAGTGTTCCAACCCCACTCGTTAGCTATAAATAGGACCCTTAGGATGAGTTTTAGAGGTTTAGAACCCCCTTGTGCCTTTTCTCCCAGTCAATCGTATGGTTTGTTCATGAGAGAGAAAATGGCCAAAACCGATAAAAATTTTCTAAGTGTGTGAGGAGAGTGTAGGAGGCCTTTCCGTGTGTTGATCCTTGGCCTAGGAACTGTTGTGCTGTGCTAGGAGAGGTGGTAAGGCTTTAGATTTGCGTTTTTAGGCTCCATTTCACTCTTTTTGATCGGTTTTGGTGTAACCCTTAGGTCTTTTGCTTTTGGAGGTGTTGTGTGGCTTGTGAAGACCTAGGTGGGTTCCCCGAGTGTATTTGTGAAATTTGTGTTGCTAACCATGTGTGTGTCCAGTTTGGAGAGCTTGAACCATGGTGGTTCTTGAGCTTGAGCCACATATTCGGTTTGTGTGTGTGTGTATGGGAGTTGGTAGTCCCCATACTTGAGTGTTTACCTATGTTGCATGTTATAGTTTTGATTATGCATTGCATGTCTTGTTGTTGTGGACATGGTCATCTAAGGGTGATGCCATGTTTTTCATGTATTGTGTTGTTAAGTTGTTAGATTACATGCATGCATTGTGAGTTTTGTAGTTGCATATGTTATGGTGTTGTGTAGCATGTAGATTGGAGTGTAAGTCTCTCATGTCGGTTCATATGCATTGCATGTAGTGTATTTGGGGTTGTATAGAGATTTGAGTGAGACTTTCTCTTATGTCGGGTGATACTTTAGTGTGTCACTCTCTTTTGAGTCATTTTTTGTTGAGTCTAGACCAAGTGTTGCATGGAGATTAGAGGTTGAGCTCCCTCATGATGGTTGTGTTTTGTGTTTTGATCTAGACTAGTGCGAGTGTGTGTGTGTGTGTTGTGCATTTTGTCTAACTTCGTGTCGCATGGAGGTTAGAGGTAGAGCTCCCTCATGCTGGTTTAAGTTGTGTTGCATCTTGACTATTGTGCGTGGACCCTGGGGTTAGAGCGGGAGAAGCCCAATTCTCCAGTGGTGGAGTGACCTACTCTCCACGCCTCATCGCGTGAAGTGGGTCACACCCATGGACGAGCGATGGATGACAATGCGGCCCATGTTAGATTAGGAGAAGCCCAATTCTCGGAGTGATGTTTTTCGGCCATGAGACTTTGGTGTTTGTGGTCGGGAGTTGTCAGGGTGGAAGGGTAAGGCTCCGTGGTGTGATGGGATCCCGAGATATCTAGCATGAGGCTCCGTCCTTTGAGTGTTTTTTTTGTGTGTCGTCGAGTCAAGGATTGAGTGTAGACTGCATTTATGTGTTTTTAGGTCTCGGGGTGAGACTGGGGAGTAGAGTTATTGCATTGCATTCATGTCTAAGTTATTGCATTGCATTAGTAGTTGCACGTTTACTCTTCTGCATTGATTGTTTGCATGCATATTTATTATGTGATTATGTATTGTGTGTTTGGGGCATGGTTTTGGAGGATCGTTGTTTTTTTGTGTTTGGGAACTCGCTGAGTAATCTATGATTGCTCACTCCCCCTTTTCCTTGCAGGTAACATGGGTCGGGCGTTTTCGGGGTGCAGAGGATGGGGCCAGCGTAGTTTTCCGGTGTTGTTTGCAAAGAGCAAGATGTTAATGTTTTCACTCGTTTTATTTTTCATAGGTACCCGTTTGACTTGATATTTTCTCTTTGTTGTTGTATTTTGAGGACTTTAGTCAAGTTTCCGACTTTGTAAAATAAATAAAAGTATGTTTGTTTAATAAAATCCCCGTAGAACGCTGATATTTAGTTTTATCCAAACTTAACACAACTCTCGACCAAGGTACGGGTTGGCAAGGCTTAGGCCGAGGTCGAGAGGGGCGGTATTGTGGTCGGACTAGTTGAGACTTTGAATTCGTTTGAAGTTTTGGCTGGACTGACTGCGGTGTCGGCCTAGGACAGTTCGGGAGTGTTACAGATGGTGGTATCAGAGCATGGTTGGAATACCGTGCTTTCATTTGCGGGTTTTCAAATGTTTTATGGAGTCAAAAGGAGTCGCAAATAACATCACTAGGGAACTGGCACGTCCTTTGCTTAGGACTAGGTATGTTAGATCAGTTTTGGGAATCTAGGACCTTACTCTTATCTTGTGTTGCAGTCAATCCGGAAGCCGGAACAGAAGCAAGGGAAGTGGACACGGAAGTTCAGCAAGAAACTGGAAGGGAAGTTCAGATAATGGAGGGTACTCAGGATGGGATGACCAGAAAAAGTGGAGCTCTAGGAGGACAAAAGGAAAAAGCAGGTACCAGTGGAGGACCAGCATCAAATGTTAAAGACTCTCACGACATTCCAACCCAGAAGGAATGCAATGTGTGTGGAGCAAGTGACCATCATACTCAGGCTTGCACCAATATTAGGAGTCAGCTGGACTTGAGACCTTATCTGATCTGCAGCTCGTGTGAAACTCATGGACACTTCGTCGGGGATTGTTCAATGACCAGTGTGATCAGAGCCGTACCCATCTTCGTCGTTCCTCCTGCCAGTCCTGCTCGATCAGTCTCATCTGCAATGGGAGGATCGAACCGTAGAAACCGTGGCCATTCTGTAGGAACCCTCGTCGTTGAGCTCGTGGGAGCTAAGGTAAGAGGGTGCTGATCCTTCTCTTTGCGTGTTGTGGCTGTTGTTTTGTTTTGTTGTTGTGTTGCGTGTGCAATCTTCTTTGTTGTGGTGGTGAGGACTGTGTGTCCAGGTAGCAAGTGTTGTTTAGTGTGTAGACCTTCCTAAGTTGTGGTAGTTAAGCTTCACTTTAGCGAACCTTGTTTTTGTTTAAGAGAGAGTGAACCCTATCATTTAGGAAGCTGGCCCTTATTTATAGCCAGGTGAATGGTTTGTGAGTGTTTGTGGTGTCATAAGGACACGGACCTTGACAAGGTGTACTCCGGAAGACTCGTGTGTGCATGAAGGAAATCAAGAACCAGAGGCGACCGTGGTGAAGACCAGCAGTGACTTTCCAAGGATCCAGAAGTATGTAGGTTCAGAATCGTCGGTAGTGTGCGGATTCGAACAGTTAATGGTGTGATTGTTCTTGGGAGAAAATTTTGGTACAGCCGTGTTCGAGCTTGTGAAGAAGGAACCGAGACAGTGATGGAAGTGTGAAGGCTAGAGTGTATGGTGTATTTAGGATGGTGATGCCTCAAGGAATCAAAGTTATTGAAGAGAAAAAAGCCGAAGAGTCATAGAAGATATGTCAAGTGGAAGACCAATCCGAAGAAGTCTAGAAGTGAAGCCCAAACTGTGTAAAGCCAAGAGAGAGAACGTGACGAGAATAGAAGACAAAGCCTAATCAGGTGTAAGACTAGAGGAGGATGAGAGGAGTTGAAGATGAAATCCCAAACAAGGAGGTTATACGGTGCCGATGATCAAGATGAAGTCGTTTCCAAGGAGGGGAATCAGATGGTAGAAGCAGATGGTAGAAGCAGATAGTGACATCGACAACAGAGACTCAAGGAAAAGATCGAGGAAGCCGAAGCAAAATTCAGAAGGTGGTAGCAGAAGATATAGTACCTTGTTAATTTGGGGACAAATTCATTTAAGGAGGGGAGAATGTAATATCCATGGTCTAAGGTATCAAGTCAACGCAATTCAACGGACTCAGATCAAGACATACTTGGACGAAGAGCTATAAGACAACATGAATAGAGGTTCAGTCGAAGCATTTTGAAGAATTGTCGAGTAGAAACAAGAATTGGTCGAGGAGACAAAACTGAAGCTTCGAAACGACCAAGGTCGAGCATGGTGAAATTCTGAAGTATGCAAATCAAGTAATAATTGATCTAAATCATCATTATGGGATAAAATAAGACTTTTGGTCGAGTTAGAATGAAGTTGGAACGAGCCAAAGTGAGGATGGTCCAGAGGAAGGCAATTTTGGCCGATATGGTCAAAATGAGCTAACTAAGGGCAAAGAAAGCCAAATTGAGTTGTGAAAATATGGGAAATGAATTCAAATGAGTGTTTTCTACATTTCCTCAACCTTTGGAGATGGTCAACTCAGAAGTCAAAGTCAACCAAAGTCAAGAGAGAGAGAATGAACCCCATTGGTCCATATAACCCATCCGATCAACCAATAGGAGCATGCCACGTGGAGGGGACCAAATTCCTTGAATCTTGGATATGGTGTAGAATAAATCAAGGGATTTTATGGTGAAAAAATCAGGCAAAACATATAGAGAGCAAGAAGACATGAAGATACCATTTGTTCCCAAAATGGGCTACAATTGGTAATGGGAGTTATGAGCTGAAGTAAGGATTTTCTACATGAAATTCACGACATATAAGATTAATTTAGAACCCAAGGGAAGTTTTGGAATGGGATGGAGCACAAGGAAAACAAATTAGAAGATTGAAGGCCCAAAGGTGTTAAAATGGCCATTTTGGTTGTTTGGTTAAGGAGGAATAAGGCTCATGGAAACATGTCAGGCATGAAAACGGCCATCCAGTGGCTTTTCTCTTATATAATGTGGTCTACATGAGCAGGGGAGACAAGCCTAAAGAGTAGGTTTCACATGTGTTGAGCTTAAAGGCCTATTTGGAGCTAAAAAGTGATGAGGTGGAAACTGAAATTGGGAATCAATTTTTGTGCTGGATTTTGGTACAGTTAACCTACGTGCAAAGGTGGTTTATATTCTAGAATATGGGACATAAATGGTTTGATTCATAGTACTTTATTGCATGCATGCATTTGGAATGTATTTTGGTGACAAGTGGAACTACACATCAAGTGTTGCCACCCCCTCCTTAGCTATAAATAGGACCCTTAGGATGAATTTTAGAATTTTAGAACCCCCTTGTGCCTTCTCTCTCAGTCGATCTTATGGTTTGTTCTTGAGAAAGAAAATGGCCAAAACCAATAAAAATTTCTAAGTGTGTGAGGAGAGTGTAGGAGGCATTTTCGTGTGTTAATCCTTGGCCTAGGATGTGTTATGACATGCTAGGAGAGTAGGTAAGGCTTTAGATTTGCGTTTGTAGGTTCCATTTCCCTCTTAGCCTTTAGCCTCTTTTTGATCAGTTTTGGTGTAACCCTTAGGTCTTTTGCTTTTGGAGGTGTTGTGCGGCTTGTGAAGACATAGGTGGGTTCTCTGAGTGTGTTTGTGTATTGTGTGTTACAAACCGTGTGGGTGTGCAGGCTGGAGAGCTTGAACCGTTATGGTTCATGAGCTTGAACCACATTTGCGGTTTGTGTGTGTGCCGTGTATGGGAGTTGGTAGTCCTCATAATTGAGTGTTTACCTATGTTGCATGTTATAGTTGTGATTATGCATAGCATGTCTTGTTGTTGTGGACATGGTCCTCTAGGGGTGATGCCATGTTTGTCATGCATTGTGTTGTTAAGTTGTTAGATTACATGCATTCATTGTGAGTTTTGTAGTTGCATATGTTATGGTGTTGTGTAGCATGTAGATTGGAGTGTAACTCTCTCATGCCGGTTCATATGCATTGCATTTAGTGTAGTTTGAGTTGCATAAAGATTTGAGTGAGACTCTCTCTTATGCCGGGTAGTTGTTTAGTTTGTCACTCGCTTTTGAGCCGTTTTGTGTTGTGTCTAGACCAAGTGTTGCATGGATGTCAGAGGTGGAGCTCCCTCATGCTGGTTGTGTTTGGTGTTTTGGTCTAGACTAGTGTGTGTGTGTGTGTGTGTGTTGTGAATGTTAGTCTAGGTGTGTTTTGCATGGAGGTTAGAGGTGGCGCTCCCTCATGCTTGTTTGAGTTGTGTTGTACCTAGAATAAAGTGTGTGGCCGAGGTTATATTGGGAGTAGCCAAATTCTCCAGTGATGTGCGTGGACCCTAGGGTTAGATTGGAAGAAGCTCACTTCTCCAGAGGTGGAGTGACCTACTCTCCACGGCTCTTCACGTGAAGTAGGTCGCACCCATGGACGAGCGCTGCAACGATGCGGCCTAGGTTAGATTGGGAGAAGTCTAATTCTCGGAGTGATGTTTTCCGGCCATGTGACTTTGGTGTTTGTGGTCGGGAGTGTTAAGGGTTGAGGGGTAGGGCTTCGTGGTGTGAAGGGATCTCGGGATGTGTAGCATAAGGCTCCGTCTTTTAAGTGTTTTGATTTTGTGTCATTGAGTCTAGGATAGAGTCTAGACTGCACTTGTGTGTTGTTAGGTCTCGGGGGTGAGATTGGGGCAGTAGAGTCACTGCATTGCATTCATGTCTAGGTTATTGCATTGCTTTAGTAGTTGCACGTTTACTCTTCTGCATTGATTGTTTGCATGCATATTTATTTTGTGATTATTTTGTTGTGTGTTAGGGGCATGGATTTGGGGGATCATTGTTGTTTTTGTGTTTGGGAACTCGCTGGGTAATCTATGATTGCTCACTCCCCTTTTTCCTTGCAGGTAACCTTAGAGGGTCGGATGTTTGCGGGGTGCAGAGGATGAGGCCATCATAGTTTTCCGTGTTGTTTGCAAGGAGAAAGATGTTAATGTTTTCACTAGTTTTGTTTTACATGGGTACACGTTTGACTTGATATTTTCTCTTTGTTGTTGTATTTTGAGGAATTTAGTGGAGTTACCGACTTTGTAAAATAAATAAAAGTATGTTTGTTTAATAAAATCCTCGTAGAACGTTGATATTTAGTTTTATCCAAACTACAACTCTCGACCAAGGTACGGGTTGGCAAGCCTTAGGCCGAGGTCGAGAGGGGCGGTATTGTGGTCGGACTAGTTTAGACTTTGAATTTGTTTGAAGTTTTGGCTGGCCTGACTGCGGTACTCGCCAAACAATAACGCTTCCGGGTTAGTCCGGCCTAGGACGATTGAGGGGTGTTACAGGTAGGGCCAAACTTAGGGAGAGCGTAAGAGACGCTGGCTACTGCCCCCTCTTTGTCGAAAATATCCAGGGAGTGTCACTTGAATGGTTTTTCCACCTAAAGCGAAATTTCATCGGAAGCTTCCGCCAACACGCTATGGAGTTTATCAAGCAGTATTCCATGTTCATGGATAGGTAAACATCCAACTCAACCTTTAGAGTTTGTTCCAAAAGGAAGACGAACCTCTTCGTGACTTCATGAACAGATTCAAAATCTTCATGTCGAGAGTCAGCGGCATCAGCAATAAGGTGGCTATAAACGTGCTCAGAAAGACGCTCTAGTACAAGTTAAAGTTCAGGAAGTGGATATCTCTCAAAAAAACATGCACAATTCAAGACGCTCTCCATAAATCCACATACTACATTATTATCGAAGAAGAGATGGAAATTTTGTTGCAGAAACACAAACCAACGAAAGCGTCTTTAAAAACCCTGTCATAGGAGCAAAGTCGGAAAAGAAAACCTCTCGTAATGACAAGTATGCCCATCACGAGGGGGAAGGCTTCAAAGCGGCGCACAACTATGCCATAAAGTCTACATTGGAAGAACGTCGGAAAACACATGGACCCAAAACCCGCTGTACGACGAAAATACCTTCTGCGAGTTTCACCAGACCAGAGTTCACTACACTATAAACTGAAAAGTTCTTGGCGCGAGTGTAGCAGCAAAACTACTCAAATGGGATATTTCGGAGGTGACCAGCTTAAAGGATCTCATTCGAGATACCTATCTTCTGACGAAAACCGACCAAAACCCACCACAGGAAAATAATCCTCAAGGGAATCGGTCAAGCAAAAATGGAAAACATGGAAGAAGTCCAGACAATAGAGGCAACGACAACAATATTCGCAGGGTAAACATGAACATCGGAGGATCACAAAACTGCCATGACACTGTATCATCCATAAATTCTTATCAACAGAAGGTCGAGTCTAGCATAAACTAGTCTCTACCCGCCTAAGACCGGTAACGACGCAATCACTTTCGAGGAATGTGAGACTGTCGGAATCAACAAACCTCACAGCGACCCACTTGTGATCAATCTTGTGATAAAGGATCTCGAAGTCGCTAGGTTCCTCGTAGACAAGAGAAGCACCATCGACGCTTCCGCGACAACTTCAAACGATGAACGTCAATCTTTATAAAGTGATACAAACGCCGAGACCACTGACTGGTTTCTCCGGCACAACGTCGATGACTCTCGGATCGATTAAATCCCACTCATGGCCAAAGAAATCAAGAAAATCATCAACTTCGCAGTCGTCGGCCATCTACAACGTGATCATGGGAACACCCTGGATAAACTTTATGAGTAGCGCCTTTGACTGCCTGGGCATCAAGTTCCCAACTCCAAACGGAACCGCATCAATTTGGGGATGCCAAAAACAGTCGCGACTCTGCTTCTTGGCGGAACACAAGCTGCGACCAATCACGACGACATCAATGGAAAAACCCAAGCTTACAAAGATAACTCAGGTCCTGATGGAAAACGATTCTGCAAAGACAATCCAGAATCATCCACTCGACCAACGGCTTCAGACAAGGAAAGTAAAAAAGCTTTCAAGACCAACACTCGAGCACAACCGGAGAAGAAAAACACCAAAGCAGTCATCGATCCAGCAACAGTCGCCACGACAAAGACGATCGACGCAACCTCGCTGAATGAGTAAAACACTCACGGCAACAAACTTAACAATGAGACAGCTTGATCCCTGAAAGGGGCACGTAGGCAACTCATCACAGGTTGAGTTCAGCTGTCCTCCTCTCCACAAAAGGGGAGGAGTGGGTACGTATATGTATACTCTTATACTCCCACATTTTAAAACATCCGCCCTTGAATTCAATATTTTAAAAAGTTTTTTCGATAAAAGAAAACGCAATACGACTTCTAAAGGACTCGTAAATCTCTTTTATCACAGTAACCTCGCGAATTACTTTACGACCAGACCGGCAATCCACGATTTGCCCGAAACGTCTAAAAATGAACAAACAAATATCATATAACCCAGAAACATAAATCAAAAGAAAAAGAAATCCAACAACCAAACAGTTAACAAAACTTTTAACGCTTCGAAAACGATACACCCATTCGCAAGATCAAACAAGATCTTCGACCAAAATGCAAAATTCTCCCAACATATCCTAACAAAGTAAAATTACTTTACCCAAAGGAAACACATATTTTTGAAAAAAAGCGAGACGTCGCACACTTTTAAAAATATATTTCAAAACTCGAACAAACTACTGGAACAGACTTCACGCGACTATAAACTGACAACTAACACAAGTTAGAAAAGACAAGTAATTGATCTTATGTCACGTTCGTCGACTGGCCCCGAAGGACAAATCACCGTTCTCAAAACAAATGCTTAGCCCAACCTGCTCCTCCCATTGAATTGGTCCTCAAACATCCGACACAAGGATAAGCGCGCTATAGAAATCCAAAAATTTGGTCAGTACTTCTGAGACATTAAAACTGTCCAGAGAGATACTCGATTACCGATCAATGCAAATCACATAAGCTGAGAACTCATCGCAGATTTCAATATCGAGACAGAGTCAGGTTGAAATCGTAAACGAGTCAAGTAAGCCCGGATCGAACCCACACACTCCAGGCACAAAAATAAACCTAGGTATTACCCTAACTCTACTCTTCACTCTCAAAAGGCAAGTATCATTGATACGAGATACAAAAACTTGCCTCTTCGATGATGCTTGTACATTCTAAAACTTCTCCAGAATCCTAAATCTCGAAGACTTTCATCCTAATACAACTATAAGTATCACAATCCGCTAGAATGAAGGAAATGAGGAACACACTCACAGTCTCTCGTTCTCGTAAAAGTTTTCCGTAAAAAGAAAGGCTAGGAAACGAAAATATATTTAAAAGCTCCAAGAGGCAAATATGATTTATAAACATGACATAAATAGGGAAAACACTCCCCTTTAACAAAAACACCGTTCACGATGTCTAAGAAAAAGTTACCCGAAATAGAGTAATCACAAACGCCAAGCGAAGCAGGATCCTGATCTACCTCATCGTCATCAACCGGAGCAGCAGTTCTGACTTCATCTGAATCGAGAGAGACGTGAATCAGGGCCCAATGATCCCAAATCCATCCTTCGATCTGGGAGATCCTTAACTCCGCATTTTCACAATTATCCAAGTGCCTTGACATCTTTGTCATCTCGGTACCATATGAATATTCGTTCACCTGCGTATACCAAAAAGCACCCACCGACCCCCAAAACTTGAGGAAGTTGCCAAAATACTTATGCGCCTACTTCAACTCTCTGAAGTATGCCGCAAACTAGGATGAGCGATCGTTGAGGATCGAGGCCGCCTTCTGTTTCTATGCGCTCAGTAGAGAATGGAAGCTTGCCTCGATGCTAGATAACTCTCGCGAAGAGAGCGCACCTCAGGTGAGCATTCTCTTTCTCAGCCTTCTAGGCCATAAAATGAGCCGTGTGCGCCTCCAAACAACTCGCCCTAAGAGCCTCGTCCATCATGTGAAGGCCCTGAAAATAGTTCCTTAAAGAATTATGGATGAACTTAACAAAAAAAATAACCAAGTATGAAAACTAACCCCGTGCATAACCGCGACGCTTTCGCACGATCCTCCAATCCAGCAGACTCTTTATCAGTCGCGGGCTGTTCTGACGGAACTTTGAGTGAGGCAAAGAATATGTCAAAATCGTTCCCAGCTCTAAATGATGGCAACAGGGTTTGATTGGTACCACTTCCATCCTTGGGAAGAATGTTTCGGAACCAATCATCCGCAGGAAACTCCACCCCATCATCGGCTACATCGTCTTCATCAACGGCAACTTGCTTATTCTTGGGAGATATTTCACTCTCCCTCACAACAGGAACGTTGTATGGAACAAATTCATCCATAATCGGGTCTAAGTCTTCTTCCACTAACGTGTGAGGCCAAGCTAGAGAATGATGATACGCGACCACCACACAAACTCGTTTTGGAGAAAAGTAGCCCCAATAGAACGGACCACCGCAAAGGACGTTTTTAACGCTAAACAAGTCTATGCGATGCGGGGGAATAGGATCATAAATTGAAAAAACAAAGAAAATAAGCACGTGGTCAGACATTGGCAAAAAGAAGGATAAACAAAGTATCCAACCGTAATACCCTTCGGACCCCATCTACGCTAGAAATGGGAATGCATTCTTCCAAAAATGAGACCCCATCTACACAGAGGCGCTATCTATACAGACGAAGAAATAACATTTCTGCCAGCTTTGAAAGTTGGAAGTAAACCCCTTGACCACCGCCATGTGATTCCTCGGCTTAAGGCAATACGTGAGCAGAAATCTTGTGTTTTGTGGAAACAGAAAAACTTCAAGAAAATCGGCACTGAAAGCCATCCCTCGCTCAAAACTCAAGACCAGGATCCCAATGAGATGCTGCAGACCGGCGGGGGAAAGTTTACTTATCGACAACTTAAAGCGATCCAAGAATCGGATTATGATCTTCGGGATAGGGAACCAAAAACGACAAAGTAAAAGATGCACCTCGTAGCACGTAAAGTAACCATGAGGGAAGCGTGAATGCTTTCCCCATATCTCGGTATCAGTAACTCCACCTCCTCTGGAACTTGGCAGAAATGTCGGATGGTGGCAAGAAAGGGGTATGCGCTTTGACTTGGTCCATTTTTGACTTGGTCCATCTACGGCCCCTCTAGATCAAAGTCTCAATGGGAACCACAACTCATGTGGGGGTCATTCCATACAGTAAGTGGCACGCCAATACGCAGTAACCTCTTGACGGTCAATGGAATGCAGTATGAACCCGACTTCCGGAACGACATCATCACTGAATACGTAAACTCTCAGGAGAAAAAGAGGAAGGTAAAACATCCCCATATAATGAAAACAACAAAGGAAGAGGAAGAGAGAAAAATATTATTTACCTCAAGGAAAGTTTCTTGTGGAAGTGAGAAAGTAAAGAATTTGAAAACTCATTCCACATGCTTATAGAGAAAGAAATCTATTGTTCACCCTCAGACTTTAAGCCATTAATACCTCCTAACTTACTTAACATGCCTAACACCTCGCAAGAACATCACAAAGATTCTCGCAAGTTGGGGCTAACTGTTGGCGTCAAAATCGGTCACGACGAATTAATGTCTAAAAACCACTACAAAAATGTTTCCTCTCTTTAACGTAAAGAGGCAAGCGAAAACTAAACCTCATAAGATTTTAAGAATCAAAGTAATGAACTCTAGCTTGATGTCTTGTAGACAAACTTTTAGAGAATATACGATAAACCAACGTGTCAAACAACTCATAAGCAACCACGTCACTTCCAAGTCTCGTCGCTCGTGGGCGACGAGACATGCACCACGTGGCGTCGTCCATGGGAACTGAGACACGTGCCATGGGCGACGAGACCATATCCTCCTCATTGATCTCTCCTTCAAACCCCATATTGGTCGAACTAATCTTTTTTCTTCTCGATCGGGATTTCCGTTGAAATTTTGTGATCAAAACGGCAAATACTTTTTTCTCGTAGAAATTCAAATCAGTCGTATAAAACGCTGATGGCTAACTATACGCCATTTTTATCTTAACTATACGATCAATTTTATGACTTCGCGGAACCAAAAATATAGAAAACATCATCGTATGATAGGCGATTTCTCCGAAAGAAATCGTAAAAATGTTAATTCGTAAGACAGCCCAAAAAGGTCTAAAACATAGTAAAACCTCACTTACGATTTTAGAAGAAAATGACCTCAAACTACAATGACGGTTTACTTGATTTCCATTGAAGATAAATGGAAAAGAAGATAAATGTCAAATTTCAAAGATGATCATTAAAGATCGAGAGGATAAGGAAGACTTCCGCAAAGAGGATAAACTTGAACCAGGGGCAGGAAAAGGAAAGACGACTGACCTTGGACGCATATATAAGAAAAGACAAGGCGAGAAACGCATGGGGACAAGAAATTTTAGAAAACTTAACATTTAGAGCAATTTAGGCAACTTTTGTTTTTGTTATCGAATTGCGACTCAACTAGGCTTAAAGTCTTAGGTGGTTAGAACTAGAGAACACGCTGATGTAACTTTTATTATGCACTCTCAAATTAACCCTATGAGCTATTTTACTCTCTCAAATAAGATGTTCAGTGTAGTAGTTAGGGATCGAATCCAAAGAGACTCTAAGATCACACAATAGATTTGTTGTTTTGAAATAAGGTAGATGAAAGCATAGATTTATGAATAGTGAATCAAGGATTGGTTTGGTATGTAAATATTAATAAGAAGGATTGGACTTAGGGGAAATCTTAGGTAGACTAAGCACTACAAACTAATGGATTATTAAGGGTTTTAGTGAAGCACTTGTTTTGAACTCAAACTTAAGGTTTAGATTAAGTCACTATCGTGAGTCTTAAGGGAGTGTCAATCGACAGCCACTGCGTGGCATAGATCGACGCTAATTCTAAAAAGGAACAATTGATGTGTTTGATATGTTCTCTAATTCTCTAGTTCAACTTTCGTTTGTTACTAGGGTTTTAGACTGTCTAAGACATATTTCAGGGTATAACCAAGCTCTCGATTGTGCTATAACATCCTATAATCTAAGGTTGTAGTGATCAAGTTCAACATAGCATTAAGATCTACTTAAACCAAAAATAATTAGAATAGCCCTAACAATTTCATAATATTAGCAAGCCTTTAACTACCCTAGAAGAACCCTAAATCTAACAATAGACTACTTAGACATGATTGAAATAAACATGATGAATGGATAAATAAATTGCATAAAGAATAACAATAATGAAACAGGGGAGTTCAAGATCTTAGTATGATAATCAAATAGATCTCTTTCTCCAAAGGTAGCCATCAAGGTTGCAAGTATCAAAAGAGTTGTGTAAAAAGTAGTTTCTTGAAAAACAGCTAAATAACCTAATAAATAGCCTAAAACTCGGCCAGAGACTTATCTTGCAAATAATGGAACTTCTAGGCAGAATCGTGATTTCTTCAGATCTTAAGTAACTCGGCAGAAGTGTTGACCGTCGATCGACACTCAAGGTTAGCCATCGATCGATGGTCGTAGCGTTTCTTTGTTCTGACTTCGAATTCTCGACTGAGTACTCTTCAATGCCCCCACAATGATCTAAAAGCTCTAATTGCTTCCAATGAGTACATTAACCTGTAAAGACTCTAAAACCATACAAAATATATAATAAATTTTCAAAACCATATACATATCATAGGTAAAATCAGGTAAAAACCATGACATATCACACGCCGATAGCTCTTACAGCCGAGGCTTTTACTTGTTGTAAACGCTCATATTAAGATTTAGAATAAGATCTCCATTGCTCTACTCTTTACTTCGATTTTACTTTAATCGTGTATGTTTGCATATTTTGATCACTTGACGTTTGGCGTAGAAGAAATTCGGGACCTAAGAAAAGTTAGGGTTTCTTGAGTTTTCTCCAATTACGGAAATCAATAGTGTGAATTTCGGTTTCCACAAATAAGATCAAAAATGAGACCGAAGTGCTTAGAGCTGAGAGCTTGAGGTCGATGTGTATGCGGCTGTTTTGAATGTGTGTCTCCTTGTTCTCTCATTCTTTTTATAGTTCTTTAAGTTGTTTTTTCGATATTGTATCCTCTATCTCTTCGCCATAATCCCGACAATCTTGGGGCTCGGTGGTTGCCGCAAACATCGAGAGTCTACAGAGCATAATTCCCTTGACCAAGTCTCATCATATTTACCGCAGACTCGATAGCAATCTTCTCTTAGCTCGAGGCCGAGCCTGAACTTCTATCGTCTTCACGGATCGAGCTCGATTTCTAGACCCGTTTTACTCGAGGCCGAGTTTAAACTTCTTATTGTTTCCAACGCGAACTCTAAATGGATTCAAGATCCGTATCAGACATGAACCACCATCATCACTAAAGTCATTATTGTCAATATCGAAAGCAGATATATTGAGATCACCAAACCCCAAGGTTTATAGCATTTGTCGCGGTAGGAACATCTTGAAGAAATAATCTAATTAACTGTAACCTTGATCGCTATGATGATAATTCTGTGGAGCATTAGCATAACTAGGTTGCATTTGTACAAGCAGTGAAAGACAATCAAGAGTTTTGTTCTCTAAACAACTTGAATCCTAAGAACAAAAATAAAGAATCAAGAGTAGCGATTCAATAATCCCAAAAGGTTAATAAATACTTCACTTTGAGGAGTCTAGTGGTTTCTAAGTCTTCTAAAACATGAATTTTGTTGCGATCTTTCAATATAATCATTCAATTTTGCATACGAAATCTGTGATCTCTTATCGGCCATGTTACTCTTCCCAATAGTCCCATAGAAACGACTTATGGTGGATCCATCTATTCCTCGTATGTTATGGACAGAGCATTGCCACCAAACTTACAATCCCACTATACATGGGGAACCGCTACAAGCAGGGCTGGACCTTAGCCTATTCATAGAAAACACTCTAATAGTTTCAAACATATATAAGGCCCTTAATTTTTTTAATGTTTATTTCTATATATTAATCTATCTATAAAAATGTAAATCTTCTAAAAAGACAAAAAATAATTTTTATGATCAACACAAGAAAATGATCAAAATAAGTTTCATTGAAAAATAAAAAGACTAATATACCTTTAATAAATAATATATTGAATATAAAAATATATAAAAATTATTTTTAAAAATTATTTTAAATCTTATATCATAAATCCTAATTCTAGACCATGGCCCTTAATTCCAAAGCCCTAAAATTTACCTGTCAAAATTTAAACCCTAACTGTAGATTACTAAATCTTATGGATATAGATTTATTTTTTCTCTTTAATAAAACTTATTTCAGTTATTTTTTTGTATATGCTATTTTGTGACAAAAATATTTTAAAGGGTATTTCTCTATATTATAAATACATAATAATATTTATAAAAATTAAATAATTCTTTTGATAATTTTTTTTTATAATTTTATTTATATTATTTTATATGATTTATAATACTATACTAGTTTAAAATCTGAGTCTTGCGTGGGATGAACATTGCATATATAAAAAATATGTACCATTGTTTTATCATATATATATATATATATATATATATATATATATTCTTTTGAGTATATATTAAATGAGACTTTTTACTCAAATAATTTTATAATCATTAATACTTTTTATAAGAAAATTTTAAAGCCTTGATCACAAATTTTTAATGTCACACTTTTAAAGGTTATAGTAATTTATAGTCATTTTTAAAAATTCAAATTATAAATATACCAAAAATATAAATTTTATTATATGGTAATATGACTGTTTATTTTGTGTTAATAATATAATTTAAACATAAATGATGTATGATGCACAAATTATTATCAAATTTTTATTACTAAACTTATAAATTATCATAAATATATTTTATTCATATTATGAAATTTTGTAACTCTTATTTAAGGAAAGAAGAAAAAAATATTAATTATATATTATTAATTAATTTTATGATTAGCTTAATAAAAACTATAATATATATTTAATGGACAAACATATTTTTCTAGAGACTTTGAAAAGTATTCTATTAATCATACATATATCTATATCTATATATCTATATATATATTAGAGTTTTCTCTCTTCTTAGAGAGACATGTCATCAAATGGTTTACTATGGGTGTGACATCTGTCATATATCTCTCTATACAGCGTTTTATTTTTTTATGGGCCACACTTACCATTTTCTAGGCTTTGTGTTTTAATCCCGTGATGATCATTGCGTTTTCCAAAATGGTTAAAAAATTTAGGATTCGTGTTCTTTTCCATCTCTGCAACCTAGGATGTTGTTCTTCATTTTCTGATACCAGCAAGAAGATTCGAGATACCAACAATGGAGATTCGAGATACCAACAATGGAGTTTAGAACTGTTCAACTGACGTGAAGCATCTCTGTGTAAATCTTCAATCCCAACATTTTACCTTTCGTTCTAATCAATCGAAACAGTACGAGCAATTGATTCATACTTCTTAACTTCATCAAACCACGTCGAGTACGATCTGACATGGAATACAGCTTATCCCTTTGCAAGGCGGTGTCTCTACTCCTATAAAAGGTAAGGCTTCTTCCTTTGAACATCATCCCTCTCAAAAAAAACTTGATTCCTCTAAAATGGCAAACTCATCAATCCATCATTCTGATTTGAAGTTTGAGGGTCCAGTGGCCCTGTTAAAATTTCTCTGACAATGTTCCGTCTCTTCATTCCTTCTACTGGTCAGATATTGCTTTGGATATGGTGACTCAGTGTTTTATCTACCTAATGAAGTTTCCTTCCCACTCTATCCTTCGTATATGCCGAGCTTAGTAGAAGAAAATAGTTTGGATACTCAGATTCTACCAATCTTGGCACCTTCTCAGTGCTTCTCAATGGAGCAGTACTATCTTTGTTATTTATGAATAGCGGTTTTGATTAATGGTAATGTTGCATTCCCTATTAAAAAGGACTCACTTATCCCACATGCACATATTCTGCTATGTTTTGTTGGGTTCTGTTTTTGGGTATGTCATTATGGCTTTAATCTATACTCGCTTATGTGCAGACCGAAACTCGACTTTGAAGTTCTGTGATTCACAAAATGAGTCTCATTTGGGTCTGTAGTCGTTTTCAACAAGTGCTCGAGGGTCTATGATGTCATGTTAGTACTTAGGACTGCAGTTTGTTTAGGATTTTCGGGTCCTTTTAACCATTTCTAGGCTTGAGATTGAGTTTAATTTTAATCAGATACGAGTTTGTAAAATGCAACTGGAGAATACAGTTTATGCATTACATATTACAGAAGCATATGATGGTTTTGAGACCGAGTTATTCTTTCACGAAGCCATCAATGTTGCTGCAAAACATTAGGGTCTTGAGTGCATTTTTATGAGACAAGTGAGTCATTTTTTGTTCCTCTTTGGTTGAATTTCCTTGGTTGCCTAATTCTAAGTACAAGTGTTATGTTGCCAGGGGATATCATGCCTCCTAATGAGTAAGGGTTGCTATTGAAATGCAAACTGAAGCTAAAGTAAAACACAGACCAAAGCCTGCGTATTTTGTTTCACATAATCTGTTTAACTAACTTGAATAGGGAACACCAAGCAGGCAAACCCATATCAACATCGTTGATATTAAGGAAAGTTGTGTTTTCTTATCTTCATATTTGCGACTCAAAGTAAGATTTCATGACAATGTTTTTATTTCCTTTTTCTGTTCCTAGCTTAATTGGGTTTGTTTGATGTTTATTAATGTATTAAAACGCCATCTGCTCAAAAGTTCATAAAAATTTTCCTTAAGAGATTTAGTGTTTGGATCTGGTCATCTGCTTGAGGGTCAGTGTCCTCATTTTTCATCTTTATAAATACCTTATTGTAATGAAAAATTAATTTCTTTAAGCTTATAGTTGTTGACTGATTTTTCCATGGTTCTGATTGATATTATATATATATATATATATATAAATGCATATACACTCTTTCATATACTTTTTGTTCTAGGTTCACTATCATTGGGTTGAATACACTAGAACACTAAAGAGTTTTAAGTGATTTTTACTAAAACATTATAAAATATCACTTAAAACCTCGAGATTTGAGTTTTAATTTTAAAACTAAGAAATTCCACCGGAACAATCCAAGATCACTTGAAAACTTTAGAATCCACAAATTAAAATATTTTTAATAATAGTAGATTTGAGAGTACTTTATGAATTGTTAAGTTTAATAATAGTATATTTTAAATAATTTTTTCAATTAATGCTTGAATAACAATGAACTGTTCATTTTAATACAGATCATATCAAATTCTCAGTTGAATACACCATCCATATATATGTTTTGAACCAAGTGTTGTCCAAGGTTGAAACCAGGAAGAGTAAGAAAATATGAGGAAACCAATGAAAACTAATACTACCACATTAAGCAACAACATGTCAACAAACGTTTTATCATTATGTCCACAAAAAATCAAAAAAGTTTTAAAATCCAAATAATGTATGAAGTTTAACAAAAACAATAAAAAATTAAAGTTAACTAGAAGTAAGAAAAAAACTAATCTTCCAAATGACTATATCAAATTAGAATGTGATATTAATACAAACCAAAAAATCTGTTTTTACTAAAAATGAAATAATAAACAAAAAAATTATAAAAATACTAATTGAAATAAACAATCTGCGCGTACGACCCTAGTTATATCTAAAATATTGTAATACTTCTCTTTTAATATACAAAGGAGTAAGAAGATTAAATTAAGAAAAAAAAATGATTATTAGAAAAATGGAATGGGCGTCATTAACTTAGGGGCTCTGGCCATGGCAGAACGTGGGTAAGGTTGAAATCATTTCTATTGCAAATCAAAAGTCACAAAAAGTGTGTTTGGTCGACATTCACAGTTCCTCCTACATTAAACCGCTTAATAACCGAAATTCGGTCACGTTCACAGTGAAGTGATGATGTTCAACTAAAGTTGAAACCGAAACTATACCGGAAACAGAGCTTTTTCTTCGCAGTCTAATAAAACCGGAAATCTGGTTCTCGTAGTCTTAAAGTAAGATCGAGAGAGGTAACGTGATGGTGTTGTATCAAAGTTAAACCGAAACCATATCGGAAAGCAGAATTTCCGGTCTAACCAGTTGGAAATGTTATTGAAACAGTGTGTTCTTCTTCTCGGGCTTTAGTGATTTTCGGAGAAGGAGCAACTTTGGCGGCGACATGTCCGTCTTGTCTGTGCTCGAAAGAGGACAGGGAAAGTGGAACAAGCTTGCGTCTTTAGTACCCAAACCAATCAGAGCTCTTCCTCGGATTGAACACCTTGATGACCTCTTGAAAGTCTGTGCTAAATCACGTTATCTGAGGACTGGCAAATCGATTCACGCTCATTTGATCGTAAGGAACCGTTCATCTAGAGCTGAGGACGCATGGCAGATCACTTCTCTGATTAATCTCTACATGAAATGCGGGAAAACTGTTCCTGCACGCAAGCTGTTCGACTCAATGCCTGAGAGAAACGTGGTTTCTTGGTGTGCGTTGATGAAAGGTTATCAAGAGTCTGGGTTTGATTTTGAAGTTTTGAGTCTTTTCAAAAGTATGGTTTTTTCTGGCGAATCGCAGCCTAATGAGTATGTAGCCTCCGTAGTTTTTAAATCTTGTACGTGCTCTGGGAGAATAGAAGAAGGTAAGCAATGTCATGGATGTTTTCTTAAACATGGTTTGATGTCACATGAGTATGTACGAAACTCTCTTCTCTCCATGTACTCTTCATGTTCTGGAACAAGAGAGGCTATCAGGATTTTGGATGATCTTCCGTATTGTGATCTTCTTGATTTTAACTCGGCTCTTAGTGGATATTTGGACCATGGTGCTTTAGAAAAAGCACTTGATGTTTTGACAAGGGTGGCTAAGGAAGATTTGGTGTGGGACGACGACACGTGCATGTCTTCTTTAAAGCTTTGCTCCAGTCTCAGAGATTTGGAGTTGGCTAGGCAGATTCATAGCCGAATGGTAAGGCTTGGTTTCGACTGTCATGTTGATGTAAGTGGTGCACTCATTAACATGTATGGCAAATGTGGTAACCCTTTATATGCTCACAGAGTTTACAATGGTACGAAAGCTCAAAACATCATCTTGAGCACATCGATCATGGATGCTTACTTCCAGAACAAGTCATTCGAGGAGGCTCTGAATCTGTTTCCAAAGATGGAAACCAAAGAGGTTCCTCCTAATGAGTTCACGTTTGCTGTTTTGTTAAACTCAACCGCAGAGCTATCTCTGCTAAGACACGGAGATCTTCTACACGGTCTTGTCGTGAAATCTGGTTTTAGGAACCATGTAATGGTTGGCAACGCGTTAGTAAACATGTACGCCAAAAGCGGCAGCATCGAGGATGCGTGGAAAGCGTTCTCAGACATGGCTTTTAGAGACACAGTTACTTGGAACACAATGATATGTGGCTTCTCACATCATGGACTAGGGAAGGAAGCGCTTGTAGCCTTTGAGGAAATGATAACTGCGGGAGAGTCCCCTAACCGCATAACTTTCATTGGGGTGTTGCACGCTTGTAGCCATATGGGTTTCGTGGAGCAAGGTCATTATTACTTTAACCATTTGATGAAGCAGTTTGGTGTGGAGCCCGATCTACGACATTATACATGCGTTATTGGACTTTTGAGCAAGGCTGGATTGTTCGAGGAGGCTGAGTATTTCATGAGAACAGCTCCGATAGAATGGGATGTTGTTGCATGGAGAGCTTTGCTAAACGCTTGTTACGTTCGCAGGAACTACAGTTTAGGAAAGAAGGTGGCGGAATACGCCATTGAGATGCATCCAAACGATTCAGGGATCTATATATTGTTGTCTAATATCCATGCCAAGTCCAAAGAGTGGGACGGTGTGGCGAGAGTGCGTTCTTTGATGAAGGAGAGGCGTGTTAAGAAGGAACCTGGAGTAAGCTGGATAGGTATAAGAAACAAAACTCATGTGTTTCTTTCAGAGGACAATCAACATGCCGAGATTGTGCTGATTTACGCAAAGGTGAAGGAAGTTTTGTCAAAGATCAGGCCGTTAGGGTATGCACCTGATGTTGCTGGAGCTTACCATGATGTAGACGAAGAGCAGAGAGAGAACAACCTCTCTTATCACAGCGAGAAGCTAGCTGTGGCTTACGGTCTGATGAAAACGCCTGAGAAGTCGCCCTTGTACGTGACTAAAAACGTGAGGATATGTGATGATTGTCACTCTGCAATCAAGCTTATCTCAAGGCTCTCAGACCGGTTAATAGTTGTCAGAGATTCCAACCGGTTCCATCATTTCCAAGATGGTCGCTGTTCTTGTGGTGATTATTGGTGAAGATTTAAAACGATCATTTGCCACCTTTACGAGCTTTGATCATGGTAAGCATTTAAGGTTCTCTAATGATCATTTTATTAGGTGTAAATAGTGTCTCACAGCTTTTGGTTTTGACAAATTATTCATCATCTCATTGGTTTTTGTGCTCTATAGGAGCTTTTGATATTAAAGTTTTTAATATATTTTACAAAAGGTGAAATGGCACAAACAACATTAACAGACACAATCTCTAAACCTTAACCAAAGCAAGGAAGAAAAAGAAGTGCAGAAGTTGATAGATTCTTACTAAAGAAACTATGATTTCAGCAGAAGTTGTTCTCCATGAATTTCACAAATCCATGGAAATCGATTCTTCCATCTTTGTTTCCGTTGAATAATCTGATCATTCTCCTGCAGTTCTCAAGGTTAGATCCTTGCTTTAAACCAAGGATTGTCAAAACTCTCTGTAGATCTGTGGGATCAAGAAACCCGTCTCTGTTTTCATCAAAGAAATCAAAAGCTTGCTTCACTTCCTCCAAGCTCGGCTCTTTCTCTTCAAACAGATGTGAAAGCTCCTCCGAACTGTAACGTTTCTGAAGTCCCTCGCTTTCTGAGTCGGTGAAAAGTCCTAAGCTTTGCATCACCATCTCTGCATCTTCTATGCAGAGACTATCATCATGTTTGATCAAACTCTGGACTTCGAGATCTTTGCTCTTCTTCTCGGAAACACACTGCTGGTGTTGAAGAAGAGGACAGAACCTGGAGAAAAAGATCTGAGCGAAAGAAACCCATCTGAGCGAAAAAAACCGATGAGGAAAAAACCCACCAGACCAAACAAAGGGAAAGAAGAAGTAGAAGTAGAAGAAGAGTGTTTGCATTGGGACAAGGAACTCTTCTCCATGGTTATAAGACAGTATAAGTGGTTTGCAGTCATAACTTTTGTTAGGTTTCAAAACTAAAAAAAAAAAGACTTAGCAAATGAATGAAATAAAATAAATGTTTTGGAAGAGATGTGGGAGATATGAGTTGTGTTATGAGGTTATATATATATACATGATTAATGAGTCAATGTGGACAGAGTTTTGGTGGAGAGGCAAAAGGGAGGAAGTTGGAGTTGGAAGAAGAGGATAGGAAGGATGGGGAAAGAGGAAACTTACATAGAAACTTAATATAAGGAAAGAAAACGAGGAAATTTCTTGTGCACCATTTCATGGTAGTTGTATTTTTGGACTTATTATTAAAAGGAAAATTTGGTCGTTTTACTGATTTTTTCTATCGATTTTACTATTTTATTACTCTTTTTGGAACATATGTGTTTTATACATATAAAATTATGAATGTCAATAAAGATGTCACGTCTCGCTTCAACGTGTTCCTATCGTGCATAACTTTTCAGTTTTTTTTCCTTAAATATAAAATAATAAAACTAGTAGGTTTAGATATTTACAAATTTCCATGTTTGATTTTTATTTCACGTTGAATATATGGTGTTCATATCCTAATATATATTAAATGAAGTGTCATTAAGTTATTTTTGCTGACATATTGTTTAAACGAGAGTTAAAAAGTTCTCTTAATTTGATTGAAGATGATTTTTAATTTTATTTATTTTAATTTGAGCATAAAAAGAAATTCTAAACCGGTTAGTTGTCAACCACCCAATAATATCATATAATAATTTATATTAATTAGTTGTAGAGATTATAAAAAGTTTATATAATGTTTCGGTTTTTTTTATTATCGATTTTGTACTCACAATTATAAGATACAAACATATAAAGTATTATATTCATATATAAAATATTATAATCATTCTATTTTAAATAAAATTTACTTTATTATTCTTGTTTACGTGTTATTCATAAAAATTAAAACAGTACATCTATTTCCGAATATATATATATAATATAAGGAAAAAGATCATATTCCAAAACTTATTCTAAATATATTATCAAATACATCGAATAGTAAAAGTAGAATTTTTGTAATAGAAAAATGGAAAATATTCCATTTAAAAAGTACAAAGTTGAAGAGATAAAAAATCTCACTTAAACATTTTACATCTAAAACATTAAAAAGAACCATCTTTATTTTTTTTATAAATTTGATATAATACAAATTTATATAATAAATATTACTGTACTTGAAAAAAATACAATTATAAAAATCATATCAAAGACACAATATCGTGGTAACATACATATAATATTTCTCATCAAAATCTATTTATTTTTAAAATAAATTTACAATCATATTTAACACAAATTTTATAATTTATCTGGCATTTTTATTATATAAAATTTACTCTAAAATTAATTTATAAAATTTAATGTTATGCAAAAACTATATAATATTTCTATTTAAAATAATGATGCATAGTGAGTTAATGTAGACAACTAGTAGAAAAAAAGAATGGTTTAAAATTCATACAGAATATTTTATAAAATTAAACTTTAGACACATGCATTATTAGTATGATCGTGAACTCAATTTTACATCAAATATATAATACACAAATAATAAAAGAATTAATATAACATGCTAAAATATCATATTTCCTATAAAATCAAGTTCTTACTATAGAATACTTCCTACCAAAAATACATATAAACTAAATACGTGAAGTATCACTAATTCATTAATTAGTATCACTATGATGATGAATTAAGTTATACATTAATGAAAAATGAACCTTATATAAAATAAAAGATGTTACAAGAATGATTACATGTTAATATATTTACACAAAGTTGAATCTTACATGTTTTATTTTTAAGGTACAGTTGTATATATACTCTCTGTTTCATATTAAGTGTAATTTTAACTTTGTGCACACGGATTAAAGAAATAATTAATTTTGCATATTTTCTAGAAAAACACAATTACCTATAAATCTAACCATATTTTAACCAATATAAAATAAATTTC
>CAJHQP010002443.1:0-86294 GCA_905132765.1 Moricandia arvensis
AATGACAAATGTATATCAAATATTGTAGTTAAAACCAACTCTGATCTTCACAATTATGTGAATTTCTTTATATTAATAATTTTACTACTTTATCACATTTTTAAATTAAATTTAAAAATTACAATTGTATAATTGTGTTCAACTTTTATTAAATTAGACCTTCATTTCTGAAATTACAAAAGTTAATGTTATTACGTTTTAATGTTTCTTACGAACTATGATTTGTGGAAAATTGTAATTTTATAATTAGAATTCTTATTATGAAAACAAAACTTTAACTGACTCTTTTTATATCTTTGGCATTTTAGAACAATTTTTATTGAGACTAGTAAGAACCTAGTTAATCATACCACCACTTCAATCACTTGAAGAATTTTGCCTAAGAACAGATCAAATGGTCATACATAAAATTGTTGTAAAATTTGGATAATGCCAAATATGAAACTTTTTACAGTGAAACGTTTTTCTTAAAGTTTTGAAGATTAGTGTTGAAAACGGATCAAACTCACCTCGCTTAACCGCCCTGCTGCGGATTAAGTTATTTTGTAATTAAAAATTGACCCACCTAACCCGCAAAATTTTTTTTTATACCTGCATCTGTTCTGTTGAAATTTGCAGTAGCATGTGAGACCATATATAATATTAATTATAATAAAAATAATTATTTTAGTTGTATATTAATTGTTACTTAGAACAATATAATATTGTAAACTAAATATTCATAATATTTTATATATTTTAAATATATATTTTAAAAATATTTTTTTTGTAGTTTTTGAATTGCCGGCGACCACCCGCACTCTCTCTACATAAAATAAATTCAACTCACAGCCACGAAATCAAATTACGAATAATGACTCAAATTTCTAGCTCCACTGAATATATTATTCTCTGTAGGTAACTAACGATCCTCTATCTTTATTCCATTTTTTGATAAAATATAATTATATATAGATAAGTTACTTATTTATCTATAATTAAAGAATATGACATCTTCGCAATATTTTTGAACGCATCTTTATATTTTGTATTTTAGAGCCAATACATGTAGTATATATTTGCAAATATTCAAATCATAGAACATACTTTTATATTCTATTTTACTTTTCAGTTTAATTATTTTTAAATATTTGAAAAGTAGTTATATTGCCAAGATTTTATTTAATAATATCCTTGAACTCAGTTAGCTGTTAATGTACTTTAGACTATTACTTAATGTACTTTAGAGAATATTTTTAAAACTGGTTTTGACTGATTTGCTAATTCATTTTATTGCGGTTGTGGTGTGGCAGTTTCTGAGGTGCTTCAATGGGGTCGATGAGTAATCTTGCCGTTTAGGGAGCGGTGACAAATCTTGAAAAGGGTTTCCGGCGGTGGATGACTACGGCAACGGTTGTCATGAGCAGCTCGGCACCAAAACTTCTTCCCTCCCCTTCTCTAACGGCTTCTCCTCAAGTGTAGGGTTAGAGTTTCTTTGCTTATGGTTGATCTTCTTTTGTGGGTTATTTTCATTTGGACTTTGTCCTTCTCAAACCTATTATGGGATTATAATTTGGGCCTTAGTTTATTTTCTGTAATCTGTTTTTTTTTTTCCAATTCTTGCTCTTATGTTACAACATAAACCCAAAAAAAATTAATTTATAAAAGCCTTTAACAAAATGTAACTACACTTCAACCGAAATTGGAGTATGATGTTAAAGCTTAAGCCCACCTGGCGAGAACTGACATTCCACCGCAACCGAGCAAAGCCGCACCAAAGCAGTTAAGCTGAAGCTTGACACTTTCTTGGAGCATTGATCCCATAAACTCTGCGGCTAGAAGGTCGACAAGCGCCATGTAAATGAGCAGTCCCGAAGAGCCTGCATTGAGTAGCCCGACTGTGATTAATGCGGTTGGACTATTGTCCTTGTAAACGCCTGACAAGGCTATACCAAAAACGACCCCAAGTGGTGTTGTAACCGCAAAGAAGAAAGCCATCACGAATTTCTTCACATTTTTATACTCTGCCTGTTTAAAAAGTTGTATATACTTCTCAGAATGCTATGTATTTGTATGGTCACACATGGTTATAAGTCAATAACCTTCATTTAAAAATATATTGATCAAAAGTAACATTTGCTAACATAAAATTTCACACTATTATCGTCAACTGTTCTAAAAATCGGTCTAGGCGGCGCTTAGACATTTGTTTAGTCGACAAATCAGGTATTAACGAAACAATTTCTTTAAAAATTGGTCTAAACGTTTAAAAACCGGCTTAGATGCTTACCTAAACAATAATCCTCTATAAAATGTCTAACCACCGTCTAGCGATTTTTAGAACATCGACGTCGAGTACTATATATGTGTCATGGTTACAAGTTTAAATGTGATTATTGTTTAACACGATTATTGTTTTCATTTACGGTTTTGTTTAGTATTATCTGGGACCAGAGAGACTAAATCGGATTTGATTCTTAATACAAAAATTGTACCTGGAGGATGCAACCGCCGAGACCCATGCCTTCGAATATTTGATGGAAACAAAGAGCTGTAATAAGACTTTTAATGGTGCATGTGTCATTTGTTGCACCTAGCGATAATCCAATAACTACCGAATGAACTATAATCCCAGCCTCCAATACCTAAATTTACACATATATCGATATTAAAAAATTATATATAGAATCATTCAAAATATGTATATTGAAAATTTCCACATATAACCATTTAAGTATTCAGAGTTTATAGTATTTTTCAATGCAAAAAGAGCTAAATGAGCTTGTAATGAAGAACTAACCATGGCGATAACTCGGTACCGCAATAGTTGTTTTGAGCTTGTAGATATACGTTCGTTAGTTGTCATAGGCAAATGATCGATTTGAATTATCCTCCGAGTATATTCGTCACTATCTTCACAGACAACTTTCCTTGTATAGAGACTTGTGGCAATGGAATCAATAGCGAGAGTTATTAGACCGGACAACATAGCGACAAAGCTCGTGAAGGGAAACTTGTGCCACGGATCGTCCTCAAGACATGGAGAAGTTAACATCTGGAAAGAATCGGGCAATACGTGCATGAAACCGGTACCTAAGATGATGCCAGATGCAAAACACTTGACGATCATGAAGACTTTACCGTCTGGATTTAGGAATGGGACATATTGGCTGAAGAGAGGAGCCGTGACACCGATCATGCTTGCCACGAGGATAACAACTATAGCTATGATTTTGAGTGGTAATGCTTTGGTTTTGTCGATGCAAGAGTTTGTTGATTCTGTTTTGCATTCTTTGGGAGCAGTTGAGATAGCCGGAGAGATTGCAAAAGAGAATAAGAGAAGTACAAGGAACTTTAGATTCATGCTATGTGTGGTTGTAGCCATTTTTAAGTTGTGGTTTGTAGTAAAATGAATAGTTTGTAATGTGTATGTTTGACAACTTGCATATATATATATATATATATATAGACGACTATATAATGTACGAGATTTTTATGTGATGTTATTGACATGGTTTATTATTCGTTTTATTAATATTATACGTTTTGTCGATGCTTCGTTTATCTGGACATATATATATATATATATACTAGTGGTATGCCCGCGCTTCGCGCGGGATGTTGCTTATTTTTGTATGTGTGATGTATTTTTGTGGGTTGTGTTTGTGTGTTTTATGTGTAAAATATTATTCTGTCATGTAATTGTATATATGGTTTATATTGGATTAGAGGATTTGTATTTCCATGTGAAATAGGCGGTTGTGTAGGCATTTAAGCTAAATGGTTTATGTGTATTTAGGATTTTTTGTGTGAGGAGTTTGGGAATTTATTTAAGTGCATAGGGATTCTTTAAAAAAAATTGAAGTTGGTGATTGGGTCATTTTTTGTGTTTGTCAAATAATGTGAAATTTCAGCAGTTTAAGACTTTTTTATGGTAAAACTATCAAATGAAGTTGTAATTTATTAATTCGGCATTTCTTCACCATGTGTGTAATTTTTGTGGTATTTTGGATGATTCTTCATTTTATTTTTACTCTATTTTTGTGTTATTTGGTACGAATTTGAAAAACTAACATTTTATATTTTAGATTACTTAATTCTTGGTTTTCATCTATAGTTGTGGCCCGTGAAAAATTTGAAATTGGTAGGATTATAGGAGTCCGAAGAGGGAAATATGCTTATTGTAATTTTGTGTTTGAATATAGAGTGAAAAAATTCGAAGAAAATAGTACAATTTGATGTGGTATCAAAAAAGAAGAAGATTAATTATAGCACTGATTTCCTTTTCCCATTCTCTCTAAATGGCAGGTAGAAATCACCACTTATGATTGTAGTTACAACACTTAATGCATTTTTTTTTTATTTTACTTCATATAGTAAGTAGGTAGAGGTATGTTTTCCCTTAGACTGGCTACGAATGGGTGTTGTTGATGGGTGAATCGTCTTCATAGTTATAGTTGCTTAGGATTGTTGGCTAAGCGGGTGTTAATGTTATTATAACTTGATCATTGTACTTTTTGAGTTTGATTACGTGGATGCCTTGTTTGTTTTAAAGAATTGAATACTTTCCTTTTCAAGTAATGCTATTTAAATTTTAGAGAAATAGTTTTATAATAATATTTGTTTTTTTTGTGTTTAAAACAATATTACATTTATGTAATATAAAAGGTAATTGCAAGGATACTATTTGCATAATCGATATGAAAGCATATTTTACTTTTGAATAAAAAATACGAAACATATTTTTTACAGCATTTGACAATAATTTTCACAAAGCTTCTTACATTAATTTTATTTACATACCCATTAATTTTCTATGTACACAAAGAAAAAATCTTAAACTCAAATTTATGGATTATATTACTTATGTGATATTTGAAAGATGGAATGACTAAAATATATGTTCAATTTTTATTTTTATATATTATTTTTATTTTATTGGAAAATATTTTTTATATAGAATGTTTTAGTTTTTTTTTTCAATCTGTTCAATAACAAAACAATGTGATGTTTAAAGTGTATTAGCTGGCTTTTTTTATTAGATGATGGATAATTGTTATTTTAGTTACACCTATTGATACAGTATACTATTAGTTTATGAATCCTCAGACTTTATAAACACTTCCATATTTAATTGATGTTTTATTATGTTGTTGAAATAGAAACTTTTATATATGATATGATAGTATGATACCATCAAATAAATATGGCAATAAACAGATCTTAAAATTCATAACTTTCTCCATTCTTTCTTTTTGCCATTAAACTTTCAAAGCGCTAAAAATAATATATTTCTTTTAGTTACTGTAACTGCTTCACAATTGTAGTTTGTCTCTGTTTCTATCCCGATCATGGTCATAGTCAGTCATGATTATTGTCTCTTTCCCTCTCTCTGCTTATGCGTATATTCTTATCGTGGTGATGATCTCTGTGATTATCTCCAAGGTCTATGTGCATGTCTCTGCTTCTCTCTCTTCTATCTCTATCATCACATGCCACATATACAAATCGTGAACACTAAATGGACACATTCGGTCATAACTTTTTCTGAGAAGCAGCAAACAATAGTCTTTTACTCGGTTGAGTGGGCGGCATATCTACGTAACTAAGTTTAACTGTTTAAGACTTTAGCATAACCTTTTCATTTTTGGCATCTTCTTCTTCTTATACATATATAGATTCATATGGCCTCAAGCTTAGTATGCAATTTGTAGCAAAATCCCTGCAAATATGTTGATTTACTCGAAGTGTCCTCTAGATAAATACCATGAAAATGTGAGGACTATTTTATCTATCTATATCAAGTCAAATATTTTGTTTCATAGCGGAAGTTTCCATGGTAAGTTTCTATTCTGAAATTCAACTTTTGTGACAAATTCCTTACATAGAGAAGTTACGTGAGTTGAAGTTAAGCAGAATTATCTATTTCTTTGACTTCCCACACAAAACGAACAGCACCAACGGCATGTTTGGTGTCAGCTTGGTTTGTTATAACAGGGTACTTCTTTAGAATACCAAACTCATCATACATTTCACCATCATTTTGAAATT
This sequence comes from Moricandia arvensis, assembly GCA_905132765.1. Lineage (NCBI taxonomy): Eukaryota > Viridiplantae > Streptophyta > Magnoliopsida > Brassicales > Brassicaceae > Moricandia > Moricandia arvensis. The sequence goes on from CAJHQP010002443.1 coordinate 6,031, forward strand.
TCTTTGACATGTAAGTTCAATGGTATATACCGAAAGCTGAGAACTCAATGCAACAAAATAATCAACAAAGAAATGATCAGCGAAATCATATGACTTCATCAGTCTCAAGTTTGAAGAAAATAGGGGTACACATACCATTGTTGCAAGACTCTTAAGTCAATGATGACATCAAAACCAAATCTACGACAGCAATTCACGATCCTTCCATCATCTTTAGATAACTCATAATTTTTTTTTTAAAAAAACAACAAATTATTTTGTTGACTCAACAATCACAAGTTAACAAAAAAGATCTTTGATCCATCTGCGATGGTCCATGAGTCAGTTAGTTTCCAATCTCTATAACGACAATCAACTTGCTTAAAAGAAACAATATAAGTTGAATAAGGAATATATTAAAATTAGCTACCAATATATACAAACTTGTTAATGTAATGTCCCGAGATCGGGCTTACCCTTCTAGACCGAAGTCTCACGTCGCCGACCAAAGCAGAATTTAATGAGAAGTTTTCGTCTCAGCCGCTTTCGTTCCATTGCTCAAACTGAACCTTCACTCTGCTTAGCTCAGCTTCTATGGCTTCTGTGTTCGATGTTTCTACTTTCTTCTCTATTTTACTTTTTAGGCTCTGCAACTCCATCTCCTTCTCCATCAAACCCCCACTCACTTCCATTAAAGCTGATTCAATCTTCTTAAATTTGCCCATATTTACATATTATTTCTTCTTATCCACTAACCCTTTTGCAATACCTTGTTTCAGCTTTCGTTCTCTTTAACTTGTCATCTCACTCAGACCTCCTCCCTGAATATTATGATTTAACAGCCTATGGTTGTTTGTTAGCTCTTCTTGCTCTGTAGATACTAAACTTGGTGTACTTGTATCATCACAATATGGTCGGTTTGGCCCTGGTTGTAGAGAAGTTCTTGTCTTGATACCACATAGTCGACCTCCTTGTTAATTACTGAAACGCACTCAAATTCTTAATTTTCACCTATGAACCAACAAAAGATTGAATCATCAACCAAATATAGTCGAATGAAATATAATGAGTTGATCCTATCTCTTCACTGGCTAAACTCAGAATAATTGAACGACAAAGAAAGAAAGAAACTTGTTGACCTTGGTCACGGGATATTTCTATTACCAACTCACAATCCATTGCATCTCACTGGTGTATTCAGTGGCTGCAATCCCACTTCCAATATCCAGTTAAGATTCGATTTTGAGAAAAGGAACTCCTCAGACTATCCTTGTAAAGCTCATTGAAGTTGCGCTTTTGATATCTCTTGATTTTGTTAAGTTTTAGATTCATATTTTAGTTCATTATTATCATTTTAGGTTGCATTTAGGTCTTTATATTGCATTTGCATGCATAATTGCATTTGACAGGGTTTAGATTGAACAATTGGAAGTTTAAGGCGAAAATCAAGGGTTAAATTGTACATTATGGAAGTTTGGGGTTAAAATGTGATGTTAACAAGAGGTCAGGGACTAAGGTTGCAAATCCAGAATATCGCATGGGCTAAATTGCACGATTAGAACTTTTGGGCTGATTACACGAGGACGTTTCTGCACATTCAATAGTCTTGGGGTCAATTCGTAATTGTCCAGAAGCTGAAGGACCTGTTTTGCAAATAATGTACCTCCAATCCCTGCTCCATATCTGGATGGTGTAGCGGGATGCAGTGGCCGCTACACAGAAGAAAAGTCACTATTGACCGGTTTATTCCGGTTTGACTTGGTTTATGGGATCAAACCAGCTCGAGTTTTTACCCTCTTACATATAGTTTTAGCCCCCAAAAACCCTAAGATATCTCATTTTCTCTCAAAAGAACTTATTTTGGATTGTAAAAGCTTGAATCTTTGTTGATTTCTAAGGAAGTACTTCATCTTATCTTGTTTCTCTTACATGATTAACCTTGAATCTCACATAGATTTAAGGTTTATCATGGAGTTTATTGAGTAAACATTCTTAGATTCATGGGTTAAGTAGATTAGGGTGATTAGGTGAATGTTTAGGATGATTCTTGCTTGATTAACTTTGTTCTATGGCTTATTAGGTGATTTTAATGCTAGGTTAAGGTTGGGAAATCTAATCTAGATCATAAGTAGTTTCACGCCCGGAAGGTGTTCGATGAAATGCTTGAACAACCTAGTATTGTCCTATACATGCTTGGCCAACGGGAGTTGTTGTCAAGATGTTTAGTGGTTAGTAGACTTGTGTTTTATGCATGCTTGATTGGGTAAGGCCAACGGGAGTTGATGTCTAATTCATGATTAGCATAGGGGCTATTGTCACGGGAGTGGATTAGTCTATTTGAACGAGATTTAGACCTATAGACTTGTTGATTGTTTTGTTTGAGCATCCTAGATTGAATCTTGATCACCCGATATCGATGATCTTGCCCATGGATCTATCCTTAGCTATTGATTTAAAGTTTGATTCTTGCACTTGTTTCTTGTTTGAATTTGAGATCACATTGTTCATAATTCTAGGAGTTTAGTTTGTTACAAATCATCAATCTTCCCTTGTTTGCTTAGATTAGGAAATTTTGTGTATTCTTAGTGTTATAGATCACTAGTTCTCTGTGGATTCGATCCTAAAGTGCTGCATCGATATACCATTCGATTGTGGTAGCGTGCACTTAGGTTAATTGGCCTGTGGTAAAACGCAGAACATCAATTTGGCGCCGTTGCCGGGGAACTAAGTAGATTTATCATTAGGATTTCAAATTTTCTTGAGACTAAGCTTTATTTTCTTATGTTTTGTTTTGTATAGTTACTAACTTTTTATTCTAGTTTTTGTTCTTTGTAGAAATGGCTTCAAGCTACTTTGAGAAGCCACAAGAAGAGGAAGACACATTTGAAGATCAGCCATATGTGAAGCCACCACCCTTTGATATGCGCATACTCACACTAGACCAAAGAGTGGAGTTACATCGGCTTAGGGAAATGAAAGAGTATTGGTACAAGCCAATGAGAAACATAGCACAAATGGTCCGGATACACCTCATTAGAGATAGAGCAGAATTTGAAGGAAGGGATGTTACTCAAGATGAGTATGATGCTGCTTGTGCCCTTAATGAGGTAATGTATTGGGCTCCACCACTCCAGCTGGAAGGTACAGAAATTTCCACTTTAAAACTTCAACTTGAGGAAATTTGCTTGCCTTGTGGTGAGATCATTGCCCCTACTCTTGATTCTCTGGTGCTTTTAAAAGAATGTCATGATCTAATATGTGAAACTAGAAAACTAGATGACTTGAGAGTAGAAAAGATTGTTAGAGATTATTTTGAAGTTTGTTTTGACAAGAACTATCTTTGTGCTTCAATTGATCTCGAAACTGACTCTTTGATGCTTGATGAATCTAGACCTCTTCTTGAATTAGCTGATCTAGGGTGTGAAACTGATATAGATAAAATAATAGAAAACCCTGAGATCGACATCGATCATGAGAATTTGAATATTGTGTATTATTTGATTGATGGTGATGAAGTAGATTACTTTGTGAGAACCTCGTTTGAACCTGTAGTCGACTTTGTGTTTCCATCAAATGCATTTGATTCTCATGATCATCTGAACCTCAAGGAGCATGTGTTAATCCATGCTATATCTTTAGTAAAGCTCCTTGACGATAAATCTGTCTATTTCCTATGGACAGTAGTGTGCTCCTTTGCACACTTTGATTCTTGTGTTTGCAGGAGAAGGACCAAAGGTGCATTGGCTCAACCTTTTGATTCCTATGACTAGCAAGCGCATAAAGTCAAGCTAGAGACTTAAAACAAGCGCGCTTGGGAGGCAATCCCATGTCTATCCTTTGTATATATTTCTATTTCTATTTTATTTTGTTTTAATGTGTTTGAATAAGTTTAGGGACAAGTTTGGGGGAGTTCTAAATCTTTCCAAGAGGTGAAGACAAAATGGCCAAGGTCACAGCAAGCTCTCTCCCTCCTCATCCCCCTTCTTTCATCAAGGACAACTCCAAGTAAGTGCATTCTACCCTTGTCAATACTTAGTTCATCATATTTTATTTTCCCTTTCACCTCTCTTTCAAATTTATTTTCACACAAGAGACTGTGTGAATTAAGTTTGGGGGAGAGTCTACTATCTCACCTTGTTTTCTGTTTTGTTTACTTGTCATCCATCTCATGCATTGCATTGTACATACTTATTTGCATAGAAAAAACCTAAAAATTTGAAATTTTTTGAAAACAACAAAAACAAGCATCTAGTTGCATCACCTTTAGGATTGAGTCTAGAAGCATTTAGGTTGCATTGCATATGCATTGAGAGTCTTAATGAACTTTTATTGGTAAGTAACAACTTAAGAGTTTGATTGAATGTCCATCTTTGGAGTTGTTTATTGCATTTATATGGACATGAAGTTAAGGAAGAACCATGCTTGGATCTCATCGCTTGAAAGTTGAACTCATTTGTAGATGCATGTCTTCCTTGTAGCTCAACTCTATGAACTTGAACTTAAATGAACATCTAATTACTCTCTCTTGAAGCTTGAATTGCTCACTCTTGGTAACAATAGAACATTCAAGTTTGCTTATCCACTTTTAGACCTTCTTACAAGCTTGAATGGCCATTTGCATCACTAAATGGTACCTCACCTTGAACCCTAACCCTTTTTCTTTGCCCCTTGATTGTTTGATGAGTGAGGCCTCTTGTTGATGATGTATTCTAGTGCAAAATTTTGGATGACAGAGGAACGACAAGTAGTAGCCTCCGTATGCCAATTACCTTTATTGGTTAGGATGGGGGGTTTAATGGGATTGTTTTGGAGTGAGATTATGTGATGAGAGGAAAGAAAAGAAGAGAGTGAAAGCAATGAAAGAGTGAAAAGAAAACCAATAAAAAAAAAGGGTAAAATAAAAGAGAAACTTAGGAAGCATGAGATAAAAAATGACATCCTCTAGAAAAGAAAATAAAAGAATTGAGAGGATGAAAAGAAAAGAGAGCTTCCTAAGTAGTAAAATGGTGAAAAAGAGTGAATTTGGGGGTGAGAAAAGTGTTTTGGGTTTGATATTTTTGGTTTGGGATTGTAGATACATAACTAGGGAAGGGTAGAACATGGAAGTGAATACTTGTATGCATGAATTGTTCTTCTTCTTCTTACTTTTGCAATAGCTTATGCATCCCTTTTTCATGAGTGAAAAACCCTAAGGAAATTGAGCAAACTCCACTTTATATGTCATCTTAGCCTCTTTAGCACCTGGCCCTTTAGTTTGTGATTTAAGTTGATTGAGAGAGTTCACTAAACACTTAATGAATGTTAAAGAGTTGAGTTACATTGGTTTCTTGCTATTACATTGAAAGTTTAGCTCTAAGGCATTGCATGAGTAATGAGTATGGCTAACTCTTTTAAAGTAGAGATCATTGGTGCACTTTAAAACTACTTTGATGGATATTGAGTCGAATGCTTTTGTTGGTACTCTAAGGTTTAAGTTTTCATTTTAAAGTATTTCCTCATCTTGTTCTTGAATGTTTACTTGTGGACAAGTAAAGAGCAAGTTTGGGGGAGTTGATATCTCTTGATTTTGTTAAGTTTTAGATTCATATTTTAGTTCATTATTATCATTTTAGGTTGCATTTAGGTCTTTATATTGCATTTGCATGCATAATTGCATTTGACAGGGTTTAGATTGAACAATTGGAAGTTTAAGGCGAAAATCAAGGGTTAAATTGTACATTATGGAAGTTTGGGGTTAAAATGTGATGTTAACAAGAGGTCAGGGACTAAGGTTGCAAATCCAGAATATCGCATGGGCTAAATTGCACGATTAGAACTTTTGGGCTGATTACGCGAGGACGTTTCTGCACATTCAATAGTCTTGGGGTCAATTCGTAATTGTCCAGAAGCTGAAGGACCTGTTTTGCAAATAATGTACCTCCAATCCCTGCTCCATATCTGGATGGTGTAGCGGGATGCAGTGGCCGCTACACAGAAGAAAAGTCACTATTGACCGGTTTATTCCGGTTTGACTTGGTTTATGGGATCAAACCAGCTCGAGTTTTTACCCTCTTACATATAGTTTTAGCCCCCAAAAACCCTAAGATATCTCATTTTCTCTCAAAAGAACTTATTTTGGATTGTAAAAGCTTGAATCTTTGTTGATTTCTAAGGAAGTACTTCATCTTATCTTGTTTCTCTTACATGATTAACCTTGAATCTCACATAGATTTAAGGTTTATCATGGAGTTTATTGAGTAAACATTCTTAGATTCATGGGTTAAGTAGATTAGGGTGATTAGGTGAATGTTTAGGATGATTCTTGCTTGATTAACTTTGTTCTATGGCTTATTAGGTGATTTTAATGCTAGGTTAAGGTTGGGAAATCTAATCTAGATCATAAGTAGTTTCACGCCCGGAAGGTGTTCGATGAAATGCTTGAACAACCTAGTATTGTCCTATACATGCTTGGCCAACGGGAGTTGTTGTCAAGATGTTTAGTGGTTAGTAGACTTGTGTTTTATGCATGCTTGATTGGGTAAGGCCAACGGGAGTTGATGTCTAATTCATGATTAGCATAGGGGCTATTGTCACGGGAGTGGATTAGTCTATTTGAACGAGATTTAGACCTATAGACTTGTTGATTGTTTTGTTTGAGCATCCTAGATTGAATCTTGATCACCCGATATCGATGATCTTGCCCATGGATCTATCCTTAGCTATTGATTTAAAGTTTGATTCTTGCACTTGTTTCTTGTTTGAATTTGAGATCACATTGTTCATAATTCTAAGAGTTTAGTTTGTTACAAATCATCAATCTTCCCTTGTTTGCTTAGATTAGGAAATTTTGTGTATTCTTAGTGTTATAGATCACTAGTTCTCTGTGGATTCGATCCTAAAGTGCTGCATCGATATACCATTCGATTGTGGTAGCGTGCACTTAGGTTAATTGGCCTGTGGTAAAACGCAGAACATCAGCTTTTCATCTATGAGAGTTGCAGTATTTATACTCGTGGATCCAGTCAGTTTATGTGGAGTGCGATGAGATCGATTGAATGTTCCAGAGTGGGCGTGGTGGGCTAAGCACATAAAAGCGAGGAATAAAGAAGATATTAATGGGGGCTGTAAACGTTACAATGATCTACTCGTTCTCAAGTTGCAGAGAACTTACGTCTGAAGGCGTAGAAAGCTGTAGGGAAGAAGGCGAGTATACCTAATTATTATGGGCTTCTAATTGTTTACTTCAAGCCCACACGATTTTGAGAACCAGATAAAAGTCCCCTAAACACAATGAAAATGAAAGTTCGGTAAAATCCCACCAAACGTAAAAGAAGAAGCGAGTTTGTAGTTTTTTTTTGGATGCTGATGTGTCAGCAAAAGCCCCCTCCTCCCTGCTGATGTGGCTTCATAAGGAGAGAGCAAACTCAACTTTATTGTTATAGATATATATATATATATATATATATATATATATATATATATATATCTTAAATTTTAGTGTACTGTAAGTTTAATTGTTCAGCGAAACGCAATGAAGGTAGGTTAGTCTATTCATGGTCAATAGTTAATCGTTACTTTTAAGATGCACTATAATTTTCTAATGGGTGTAGAAAAAACAAAAAGGAAATAAGAATAAGTAAATGTGTCACATGTTTAACGGCCTTAAGTATAAGTATCTCATAGATTATAGATATTAAACATATACCAGACACACTGAGATTTATATTTTACATAAACTACCATATATTCCCTATAAGTACATTCCATGGAATTTTTGGCCAGGCCCACGCCGATCGAGGATTTATAAGTTTGATTCATGCTTTCGGTCGGTAATGAGTCAGCGCTAATTATATGATTAAAATAAGTTTCATTAATCTACTTATAATTATATATATAAGATTCCAGTTTATACTAGCCTGCTCAACTAAAAGTACTAGAAGCAAGAGGGAATGTTGTTCTAGACAGGGTGATGAAGCTAATGATTTAACAATATATTTACAATTTCTTTTCTGCCATTAATATAAAGGAAAAAAATCACTTATAACTTTACCTAAAATTTAAGGTTCAGAGCTAATGGGTGGGGAAGAGTTTTGGAACGTGAAATTTAAGATTTTAATTCATCTAATTTTTTTTTATCTTTTAAAAAGAAAGTATTTTGTAAAATGTCTTTTTAATAAAAATAAAAATGAATAATGATATTAATAATATGGTAAACATTAAAATTTCTCGAAGATAAGGCAAGAACTTGAAATTTCATTAACTAGTTATTCTAGACTAGAAACATGTGTTTGAAATAATTTGATATTTACAAGAACATCATCAACGATATTGAGTTTCTCAGTAATATTTATAAGAGCATAATGAAATGATTTGAAACCATGTTGAGTTTCTCAGTAATAAATTTCAAGCCTTCGAATTATTAGGGCATGTTTATTGGGAGTCTCTTAGCAGAGGTTCTTAATTTTTCTAAGAGCCGTTTCTTAACTTTTAACTAAGAAAACCTAAGAGACGTCTCTTAAATAAGAAACTTAAGAGCCGTCTCTTAACCAAATTTTTTTTTTTTGAAAAAAATAAAAATAAAAAAAGAGTCAATTTAAGTTAAGAACCTCATCTTAAGAGACCGAGGATAAACATGGCCTTAGATTATTGAATGGCTGATAAATGGCACATTTTTTTATAACAAAAATCTTGAAAAAGTCTCTAGTTTGGGAGACGATTTTTCTGCCTTTTTTTTCCTTATTCTGAAAATTCTGGGAAGAAACTGTTACTGTTAGTAGCCTAAGTTTCTAAAATGATTTAAATAAATATTGTGTGCAAAAAAGATTTAAATAATTTTTGAAAAGATATTAAGATTTTTAACTACTAAACTATCATTTTTAATTTATATAAATTTAGATATTGTATCCCTAATTAGATGTCCTATCTAAAATCAATAAAATCATGAAAAGTTATCAATACTTAGTTTTAAGTGTTGAAAATATTACTGTTCAAGATACAATGCTGAGATATTTTATTTTGATGGCTTTTGCGTTGGCAGGAAATTTCAAAAATAGATGGTATATAGTAGCGAATGTAGCATAGAATAAGGTGAATGACCTCAAAGGTTTCTGAAGGGGGACAAAGAATAAGGGATTTTTCTTCCGTATACTTTATGATATGGCTGAGGAGTTTCATCTGAGGTCCGTGGCTCCTCTCTCAGGTATTCAATGATCTGATTCACTGATCATATCCTCCCAAAATTTATCAGTCTTTGTGTCTTGCCTTTTAGCCGCAAGTTTTTTTTTCTTTTGAAAAAAGTTTCCAATTGAAGTGCATAAAGATACTACAAATGATCTAAGGACATAAAACATTTTGAAAGAGAAGGTGAAAGCAATATGATTTACCATACCCTAAAACAAGTTCACTAGCTTTTGAAAGCAAAATAAATAGAAAAGAGGGAACTAGGGACCCGTACGCCACAGCATCTACCACGACGACTTCTAATTATAATCCACTGCATTTTTCAACCTTTTGAGATGGCGTCATTGGGCTTTTAGCCGCATGTTACTTACCAGATTGATTTGTACAGAATCAGTCCCAACAATTATGTTGATTATGAAGATAGCTTTGACTTAATTAAAAATATACTACAAAGAGATGGAAACGTTAAAATTTTGTAACGGTAAAATTTGGATTTAATTGACGCTTAAATTTGACAACAGTTATTCGTTTTAATCTGGTTTTATCGCATAATTAAATTACATAATTTCAAAATTGATAACGTTAAAATATTTTAAGTTGATCTTGATTTAATTTTCTTAAAGGAAATGGTCATTTGAAAATATATAGTACAAATATCTCATGGTGAAAAACATATACAAATAAAATAAAAGGAACAAGACGGAATATTTATGAGAAATTGTCAAAAATACTATTTTGCTTATATTACTTTTCACTTTTACCTTAATCACTTTTATTTTTATTTTTAAGAGAAAAAACACACTTATAACCATTGGATTAATTAATCTAAGACTTAAGGTTTAGAGTTGAAGGGTGGGAGTAGGGTGGAGTAGAGTTTATGAATGTAAAATTTAGGATTCTAATTAATTTTAAAAAAATTTACCTCTTAAAAATGATATTTATGAAAATATCTCTTAAGTAAAGGTAAAAATGAAAAATAATACAACAAAAGCACTAAACTTGAAATTCTCCCAATACTTATTACTTATTGTTCTTTCCCAATTTAAATAAAAAAATTTTTGTTCTATAACCTCTTAAATTTAGAAGAAGATAAATAATCATGTATAACAAATATTTCTTATAAATGGTGTAAATTTCAATGAATAAATATGAATTTACTGTTCTTGATCATTTATCTGATCACCATTAAGAGCCATGATAACAATAAATTACTAAGAAAACAATTTTATGTACTTAACAAAAAGAAAATTGTCAAAATACTATTTTCCTACTACCATTTTTCATGTTTATTTTAATCATTTTTACTTTTATTTTTAAGAGAAAAAATACACTTATAACTTTTAAGTTAATTAATCTAAAACTTAGAGTTTAGAGTTGAGGGTTAGATATATGGTGGGTAGGGATATGGTGGGTAGGGAAATAGTAGGTAGAGTTTAAGAATGTAAAATTTACGATTTTAATTAGTACCTTACTTTTTTTTTTAAAATTGCCTCTTAAAAATGGTATTTATGAAAATATCTCTTTAACGAGTGGGAATTTCAAGTTTATCACTTTTGTTGTACCACTTTTCACTTTTACCTTCATTAAAGAGACATTTTAAAAAATACCCCTTTTTAAGAGACAAATTTTTTTAAATTAATTAGAATTCTAAATTTTACATTCCTAAACTTTACCTCCACCCTACACCACCCCTTAACTTTAAACCCTAAGTCTTAAATTAATTAACCCTAGGGTTATAAGTGTGTTTTTCTCTTAAAAAACAAGGGTAAAAGTGATTAAGGTATTTTTGAAAAGTGGTACAAGAAAAGTGGTATTTTTGACAATTTCTTTTTTAACGAAGGTAAAAATAAAAAGTGATAATAATAATATGGTAAACATTAAATTTCCCCCTTAAAAAAATTGTAACGAAAAAATCAAAATAATATAATTGATAAATTTTTCCATTAATTTTTATAATTTATTTCAAAGAATAAACTGATCAGATTGTTCCAACTCGATTTTGGATATGATAAATTGTTTACGAGTGAGAAATTGACACTACATTACAATAATGACTATAACGTGAATATCCTCTACACAAGTGACATGGTACTGATGTTGAAGAGGAAATTTAATAAAAAGAATGATGACCTTTATAAATGGGGGTCCTATCCAAAAATGACAGACCATGTCTGGGAGAGGTTAATTGGATTAATACAGATGGAATAATTGTTTATTATTGGAAATGTAAACAAGGTCACAGGAAGCACGAGAAACATGAAGGAATTCTTAGAAAAGCATGTGTTTTCAGGCTTTCAGTAATATGATAAGAAATTATGGTATATTTGAATTTCTTGCATTATGAAATCTGATGTCATGGCAGGGAAAAAGAGGGAAGCAAATGGTCAGATGTAAATTAATTTAAAACCAATAAAATGAACCATTAACGAAAAGTAAAAAAAATAACGTCATGTATATAAACAAAATTAAAATAAGAACATTTTTGCAAATCAACTAGGATAAACAAGCTTAACATTTACCTTTTCTTTGTTTTTATATTTTCTACTATTTTCAATTTAAAAAGTGTGTCACATGTTTTATTTTATTATTTCTATTTCTAAAAGTTTAGTAGATGTTTATTATTTAGTTACTCATCTATTTTACTTTCTTTGTGAGCTAAATTACTAGAAAACAGTATCTATATAAAATTTAAATATTTCTAAGCACAAAATTATTCGAAAAGAAATTGATTTAGGACAAGAAATTTGGAAAGGTATATGATGGAACGTTCCATCCCTAAATGGACATGCCATTGATAGTTTTGACAAGGGTCCAGGCAGATTGTACAAAGCATGATTACGCATCGGTATATTAGGTGCCATTGATAGTTTGTGTGCAAAATTAAGTAACACAATCTGACCATGTTTGTTACAAAAACAAATCTGAGCTATGTGGAAGTAATATTTTACTAGTTTTTGCTGGTTTTCTGTCTAGGGAGAGATTAATGTCCAATGCTCAAAATTCTTCTGGTAATTTAAGAAAAACATTAAGTAACAAAAAATAAGTATTTTTTTCTTAATTGAATCTCAAACGGATTACTGTCATAATTATACTCTCACTAGAAAAAAGTTCATGATTATATTGTTTTATTGGGCTTAAAATTATATTGTTCCACCTTTTGCAGTTTCACGTTAAAGTGGTCATGAATTTACCGCTAAATCTGTTTGCACAGAAAAATGTTGAGCGGGTCTAATCACCGATATAAAGTTTGCAAGCTAAATAGACAATCTTTAAACCCAATTATGTGCATTGCATATCCTCGAAGCCAGTATCAATATGCAATTGAAATAGTATCTCTTCACTGTAAATATTCAACCGAGAGCAGAAAATCCCTGAACTGATGTACGTAGACGACAGTATAGACTCATTATATAACATTTGCTATGACAAATTAACGAGAAAGACAATAAAAGTACAAAATATAATGTCTTTGTTTTTGTATTTTGTGAATGTACTTTAGTTTTTCAAAGAAGACAACATATGGTGGGGCTTACGTGTGAAGCTCCATAAGAATAGATTTTGATTGGACAACTTGCAAAACAATATACATTTGATGATTTTATGGTGCACTCATGGGTATGTAACAAACTCATTATCTGTGTATTATTATTGTCTTTTTTGAACTTTTCTGTATATTATTGTCTATCATTATGTTTGACTGTATTTTTATTCACATGGAAAAAAGCTTGATGCATCATTTATATAATATAATTGCTTATAAAATATAACTAGATAATTAAACATTAAAACAAAATTAGCCGGATACTAACGGTTCGACAGTTAGGTGGGTGACTCATGTACACCTCACCGGGTGAGTCCTGATCTTTGTCTCTTCCTTAATTTCTGGATATTCAATAAACCTTTTGCAAGAATAAAATACAATTCAAGTTTTAATCAACATAAATGAATAAAACTATATTTAACTTTTCACTCCACAAGTAATTTCTTTTTATATAAGCTCAAGTTTTGCATGTTGTCCAATCAACGAGAAATTAAAACTTGTGGAGCGAAAAGTTAAAACTAGTGAAGCTCTAGTTTTACAGAAAGTTTTTATCTAGTGAATACGCTACAACCGCAGAACTGTTTTACTCATAAATTGTTCTTACGTTTTGTATATATCACTTTCAGAGAAATAATATAATAGCCTAAAACCACATTTAAGAAACGTATGTATTTATCTAAGTAAGTATGTTTAGACTATTATCTTGAGAGGTCCATAGTTTAAAACATTTTATCATCACAGAAAAAGGGTACACTATCATATCAATAGAAAGAATATTGGTTAAGAACTTGAATATATGAATTTGATGAACAATATTAGAAAGTAGAAGAAAATATGTTTAATTTTTTATTAATATTTAATACCTTGGTACTACAATTTTAACTTTCCGATAATACAATAAACTTTTAGAACTCTTCTAATCTATAACAAAGAAAGACGATACTTTTAAACTGTCAACATTATAAACCTAATTTTCTTTGGTAAAAAAAAAAGACAACTTCGAATTGGCCTAATGATAAAAAGGTTGCGGCTATAATTACGCTACTTGAGTTTAATTTGTGTTGGAAAGAATTATTTACAATACTTGAATTCTCGATAAAGTGGTGAGACCACCTTTTTTATAAACCTAATTACCTAAACAAAATGATCATTTTGTTATCCGTTAGTTTATATTTTGATATCTAAAGCTAGCTGTATATTAAAACCAAAAACTCCCAATATATGTAAATATATCATATGTGATGAACCGGCCTTACAATTGTATCAAAGATCAATAACTTGTTTCGTATCTCGGAGATAACTCTTTACACGTAGAATAAAAAATAATTTGTTGATATATTAACATAGTTTCTTAGTATTAATGAAGGTTAAACCATTCAAGAAGAATGTTTGGCCTTTAAAGAAAGAAGAATGTCTTAATTAGTTATCATGCAGGTTCTCAAAACTTAAGAACAATAAAATTAGATTCTCAAAACTTAGGTTCACGATCATTAATAGTCCTTTATTCCACGTGAGACGAAGTGCGGTCCATTAGAAGCTTATAATATTTAATGTAAAATGACGTATCTAAAAATCACATGGAAGATAGTACATACAAATCTTAGTTTATCAAATACTTTATTTATATATACTAAGTACACAAAAACAATTTTTAAAAAGGCTTTGAAACCCTAATTCGTTTCTATAAATACCAAAACCAACTTCACACAAATCACAGAGAAACATTTCTTTTACATTTCTTTCTTCCACACCATCACCTTGTAAGCCATAAGTGATGGCAACCAGAATCAATGTCTTGTCTATCTTCCTATTCATGACGATATTTTTCAATACTTCCAACATAACCCGAGCAAGACAACATAAAAATCCCAGTTCCCCAAAATCATCTTCCTTTCTTGTTCTTGCCTTGACCAAATCTAGTGTTTCTCTTCCCACACCAAAGTCTCAAACCCAAGAAAGGATCAAGAAGCCTTTAGAATCATCAATAGGTGCTGTAATGGAGCCCTTGAAAGAAGTGAGAGATGGGTATTTGATAACCTTGAACATTGGAACACCTCCACAAGCAGTCCAAGTGTACATGGACACAGGAAGTGATCTCACTTGGGTCCCATGTGGGAATCTAAGTTTTGATTGCATAGATTGTTACGATTTCAAGAACAACAATCTAAAATTATCTTCAGTCTTCTCTCCTCTTCACTCATCCTCCTCTTTTAGAGCCTCTTGTGCTAGTTCTTTTTGCGTTGAGATTCATAGTTCAGACAATGCTTTTGACCCTTGCGCAATAGCTGGCTGCTCTGTGGGTATGCTTCTCAAGTCCACTTGCTTAAGACCTTGTCCCACCTTTGCATATACTTACGGTGAAGGTGGTCTTGTCTCTGGGATACTAACCAGAGATGTATTGAAGGCTCGGGCCAGGGACGTTCCAAGATTCTCCTTTGGTTGCGTTGCATCCACTTACCATGAACCTATTGGCATTGCCGGGTTTGGAAGAGGTTTGCTTTCTCTACCATCGCAGTTAGGGTTTGCTCAAAAGGGATTTTCTCATTGTTTCTTGCCTTTCAAGTTTGTCAACAACCCTAACATCTCAAGCCCTTTGATCTTAGGAGACTCTTCTTTATCAGCCAATCTCACAAACTCTTTGCAGTTTACCCCCATGTTGAATACTCCAATGTACCCTAACAGCTACTACATCGGCTTAGAATCCATTACAATAGGTTCAAATGTCACCACCACACAAGTTCCCTTAACGTTGAAACAGTTTGATTCACAAGGAAATGGAGGAATGTTGATCGATTCGGGTACAACTTACACACATTTACCTAATCCCTTGTACTCGCAAATACTCACAAGTCTCCAATCTACCATCACATATCCTAGAGCAACGGAAACAGAATCAAGAACAGGCTTTGATCTATGCTACAAGGTCCCATGTCCTAATAACAATCTCACTAGTCTCGAAAACGATGCAGTGGTGATGTTTCCTTCGATCACATTCCATTTCTTGAACAATGCAGCCTTACTTCTTCCGCAAGGCAACTCGTTTTACGCAATGAGCGCACCTAGCGACGGTTCGGTAGTGAAATGCTTGTTGTTTCGGAACATGGAAGATGGAGACTACGGTCCGGCCGGGGTTTTTGGGAGCTTTCAGCAACAGAATGTGAAGGTTGTGTATGATTTGGAGAAAGAAAGAATAGGGTTTCAAGCTATGGATTGTGTCACAGAAGCTGTTTCACATGGACTTTACCAAGGTTCATGAAAAAAAAGAAAATCATCAATCTTTTGATGAGTTGTTTTCGAGTTTTTTTTTCTCTGTTTGTTTGTTATGCTATGTCTGTTTGTGTTTGTGTGGTTATTTTCTTTTGATTAAGTTATGTTTGTGATTTTATAATTAAGAGCCCTTTTTGGGATTCATGATTAGGGTTTTTTGAGCTGGAGACCTTAACCAAATATAGAGAATGAGTTGGGACTTTTTCTTGTTTTCGTAATTGAATGAGTTGGAACTTATAAGGTACATGTCGTCGTGGAATACATCGAAATGTATAAGAGGACAAAACTACATGATCTGTTAACGCATATAAGTGTGTGTGTGTGTGCATATTTGAAAAAGAATGAGGATTTTTTTTTTCTTTTTAAAGAATGAGGATTGGTATGCTTGAAAAAGAATCCTTTCTATTTTAGCGTTTTCAATTACACCAATTCACAATTTTTCACTTTCATCAACTTTTGTTATTTTCACTATGCAAATATGCATGGTAAAACTATACCTAAATATTAACTTAGTTTCAGTTTTAAAAATGAAAAAAACTCAAACATTGTATAGAACAAACTTTGCCTCGAAACATTGTATAAAATTAAAATTTGTTTATAATAAAAATGGTTAAATAGCTTTCATACAAATGTCTACTTAAATTTTTATTTTGAAAAAAGCATTTTGCAATAAGCGCATAAACTGAAATATAAAATATACAATTAATAAAATAAAATATAGGAACTATAAAACATGCGATCAGTTTTCTTAAACTTTTATTTTAATAAAAAATGGTTAAATAATTTTCATACAAATTATTATAAAAACATAAGACTTATTATAAAAAAAATATTTGTACATATTATAAAAAGTAAAAACGAAGGAAAACATATATCTTTCTATAGGAATATCATTCATTTCTCACAATAACAAAAATGTTTTCTTTGAGAAAGTAACAAGTAAAATGAAAGTGAGTATTTTATTTTTCATATTTGTTACTTGTTTTGTACTTGTAAGTATCTAATTTTTACTATTTGATATCCAATTTGACGATAACAAATATTTAAAAAACAGAGTCAAGTATGGAACGAATACCGAGTATAAGACGAGTAACGAATATTTGTGACCAACTATAAGTAGGACCCATATGTTTAACGAGAAAAAAACAATTGAGTAAATTGTTTTAAATTCTATTTGTTTATGGGTGCTTTATAGAATTATTGATAAATACAGGGAACTCTCTTAAATTTCATACTCTTGGAGGGGTTCCTCACAAGTACCGTGCCGTATAAAATTTGTTTCTTTGACTTTTCTCTGCTTTATTTTACTTTCGTCGTCGTCGAGAGAAAGCAATAGATAGATTTGGTTGTGTGTATTGACGAAGAAGCTTCTTCGCTCTTCTCCTCTCGTCCCTTTGAACTTTTCTCTCGTCTTTCGATTGTCAACGCGTTTCTCATCTGCGATTTCTCATCTGCGATTTCTCGAGCTTCAGATCAACAGCAACCATGGCCACCGCTGGAAACAAGAACATCAACGCCAAACTGGTCTGCTTTTTATTGTGAATTAGCTTTAGATTCTTTCTGGGCTCTTTCTCAAATCGTGAAATTTTGATTGGATCATTGATCTCCGATGTAAATTCTGTTTCCAATTTGGGGAATTTCAATCGGATTTTCTAATTAAGAAATCGGTTTAGATGCTCTTGTTCCGATCTCATAGTTTATAAAGTTGCATGCTTTATCAGTATGAAACTAGGGTTTGGAGTAAAGGTTGTGTCTTTCGTGAATTGCGTGTAGCTACTTTGTTTGTATCCCTATGTGTGTGATCTATATGATGATTTGCTTATGGGAAGATTATAGTATCTAAAGAAGTATCATTGTATCTTAGATCAAGTAGGCTCTTTTTGTTAGTGATATGTGACTTTTGTTAGAGTAATTAAGGTATATAGTTAGGGTGTTTCATTAATGAGTTTTAGTGTTTCACTTTATTGATTAGGCTTTGATATTATCTTTCTATGATAAGAGTGTTTTTTTTCCTTTCTGCATTAAGTTGTATTAAGACCTATACAAGGGTCTCTATTGATTAATTAGAAATCAACTTCCAAGAATAAACTTTAATCTAGCTACTTTCATATCAGTTAGCTTCCGTAGCAGAAGACTATCTGTTTTATTTCTTTATTATTGTTTTGGTGCTTAACTTGGTTACGTCCTTCAGGTATTACTTGGAGATGTTGGGGCTGGAAAATCAAGTCTTGTGCTTCGGTTTGTCAAAGATCAGTTTGTTGAGTTCCAGGTAGGTGGAGATTTCACCAGTAGTACTCTTTTTTAGAGATTTCACCAGTAGTACTCTTTTTTAGAGATTTCGATCTCATTTCCTTGACGTTTTGATACTTGTTGTGGTAACAGGAATCAACCATAGGTGCAGCTTTTTTCTCTCAAACATTGGCTGTGAATGAGGCAACTGTGAAGCTTGAGATATGGGATACAGCTGGTCAGGAACGTTACCATAGCTTGGCTCCAATGTACTACAGGGGTGCAGCTGCTGCCATTATTGTCTTTGACATTACTAATCAAGTATGAATTCTCAATCACGTGATCTACTAGTGGCTAACTTGCTGATCAGCAGTGGATTTTAAGTTTGCTTTACTTATTTGTTTTGTTGACACAGGCTTCATTTGAGAGGGCAAAGAAATGGGTTCAGGAACTGCAAGCACAAGGTAAGGAATCAGTGACTATGGTGTAGATTTATATATGTTGCTAGTTTATGATATCTAGTTTCTATATATTTGGTGAGGCTTATTTGCTATAATTATGGGGATATGACTCTATATTGTTGTTGTCTTGTCAAATAGGTAACCCTAATATGGTGATGGCTCTTGCTGGAAACAAAGCTGATTTGTTAGATGCAAGGAAAGTGTCTGCAGAGGTAAAAACAAAATCTTCCTCTAATGTTAAGATGAAATTGGAGTGATGCTTAAGTATGGACTCAGCGTTTGCATTTCGGAGTTGTGTTGTTAAGTAGCTCTTGATAGTCATATACTATTTGTCATATGCAGGAGGCAGAGACATATGCACAAGAGAACAGCCTTTTCTTCATGGAAACCTCAGCGAAGACTGCAACAAATGTCAAAGACATCTTCTATGAGATCGGTGAGTCATTCTTTCATTCAAGAAACCAATTCCAAACTGATGTCTATGCTTTACCACTATTTTTTTTTTTTTTTTTTGATTTTTCTTGCTCAAAACGTTACAGCGAAAAGGCTACCACGTGTACAGCCAGCAGAAAACCCAACAGGAATGGTTCTCCCAAACGGGCCAGGAGCTACGACAGCAAGCGCATCATGTTGTGCGTAAGAGAGAGAGACATCTTGATTAGTCACAGTAGATCTCTCTTCTTCTTATCTTGACATTGTCGCTTTGCTTTGCTTTCATTGACAACAAAAGTGTATATGATGATATTTCCAACCTTGTGGAATCTAAAGATACTTGTATTTGAAAGCGGTTTGGATCTCTTTTGTAATTAGGTAACATAACTTACTCTGCGTGTGTTTGCTTCTATATGTTCTGTGCACCAATGTCCATTATCCTTGTGTGGAATTATCTAAGGTTGTCTTGTCTTGGTGAAACAAAATGTTTTGTTTCAAGTTTCAGAGAAGAACACATATCATTCTTGATTTCTTGTTCATCTGAACTTCATTGGAGGATGTTTACACTAACATGGTCCAACCTCCGACCACTTGAACGATAAATGAAATGTCCAAAAAAAAAATCGATACTATTATACACGTTAACACAGGTCAGAGTTTGTTTTACAGTAGGGTTGAGTGTAGTAATTAAAAGTTCATAAGGTCAAACAATACAAAACTGCATCGTTTATTTCGCTTGCTGGAGTACTCTCCATCACGTCGTAAAGTTTCTCCCAACTGTTATGAATCTTCTAAGAAAGCTTACGGAAGAAGCGCAAGGAAAAACAACCTCTAAGCACCTGATCACTCGCCTTACAGACACCTATCTCCATCTCAAACACAATATATGACTCAGTCTCATCAAACATATCATCATTGGCTGATGATGATTTGGAATACTCAAGCCTTCCCATGGTTCAGAGATTGAAACACCAGCAACGTAAGTTAACCAGAGACCACTCACATATACCAACTAGGTGCTGTTTGTTTGTCCACCTGAGATATCCATCCAAATTTCATCTATATATATTATTCATGACTGTTTTTTATTCATTTACATAGTTCATCTAGATAGATCATTTAAATGAACTTTGTTAATTTGTTTATCATTGTTTTCATCTAGATAAGTTTATTAAACAAAAAAATTATTTCTTTATTTTATGGTTTTGACAGAAAACTATTTTTTTTGCAGTTTTGTTGGAAAATATAATTTTACGATTTGAGAGAAATATGCATTTTTACTATCTTAATAGAAAAATACATTTTTACAGTTTTGACAAAAAAATGTAAATTTGTGGTTTTGGTAGAAAATATATTTTAATGATTTTAATAGAAAATTTGATTTGGTGGTTTAGGAAAAATATATACTTCTGCGTTTTGGCGGGGTTAAATTTGACAAGATTGCAAGAATACGTAATATGTAGTGTGGCAATCTTCCACTCTTGAATTAGCTTTTGTGAGTGAGTTAGAATCATTATTAATAGGTTCCTTGCCATACACTAAACAAAAGAATTTCGCCACTGATCTTGCAGCTAGCATGGTACATCCCGCAACAGGAAGTAAGAGCAAGCCTTACAAAGGGATACATGTAGAAACACTCTAAGGCAGTGGTGAGGATGAGTTCTTAAACAAATCTCAGAGAAAATGACGAAGAAGAAGTTTACAAACGTCACTATTTTCTTGATGATATTCTAAATTGAAAGCCTACTATGTTTTTATACTAATTTGTGTTATTGCTCTCTCTCATCTGATGTGTCCTGATGACGTGGCTTAATGACTGCATTCTCTGTACCATAGACCTCCGCAGACAATGAAAAATTCCGTCTAGACATGAAAGGCATGTTCTGAGGTTGAACATGTTTTCTGTATATGGTCCAATCCTGAGATTTGTATCCACCCTCGAGCTTGAGCTCTCTTCCTGTCCCATTTCACTGCAGATACCATCATTGCTTCTTGTTGGAGAAGCATCAGTTTCAGTTTCAGATCCTCCTTCTTCTCTGACCTCGCTGTCGTTTCTTGGAGCCACAAGCAAGCTTGCTGTACCATTTTGGTGAGAACTTTCTCCTCTTTGGGTGTTACCTCCAATGGCACTATGAATAACGTTATTTGTATCGGGAGTTACACCTTCCGGTGAGGAGCTATGATCAACTTCAAGGGTTGGATAAATAAGACTAAAGCCACACTTGAGTACCTCGCAGTTTGTAACCTGGCTTGTCCCGTCTGTCACTTCGACTATAACAGAAGCCTCCGTAGCCACACAACCGTTACTATTGTCGGCTTCTCCATTACATCTTTTTATGTGAGACCAACTCATGTAGCCAATAAAGACATGACCAGCTACGATTGTCGTGGGATCATTGCTGGCTCCAAGAATGCATTTAAAGCGGATGCAAGATCCATTGTTCTCCATTAACTCGCAGGTGCATCTTACAAAAAGACGCCTATTCTGAGTTTGGTCGTTCGCAAATGAGACAACAGCGCAAAGAGCTATACCGGTAAGTCCACCATCACTCCAGTGCCTTGGCAGCTCTGGCTTCAACACTGACCCAACCGTTCGGTGGCTAAACCACACAGGTAATTGCCAACCAGGATAGCAGATTCTGATCCAAACATCGAGAAAAAAGCCCTGAAAATGTTGGTACTAATTATTCCTTATGTTTCATAATGTACCATGTTATCACCAAAAGCTCAAGAATTGAGACAATTTGCTTTTAAAGTACCACTAAAGATATAAATAGTTTATTCAGTCATTAAAATGGTCAAAATTATAATTGATTAAACATTTTTCAATAAAGTTAAAATTAAAATTAAAAAATTAAATATTATAAATTTTGAAATAACAAAAACTATTTTATATCCGGAGTATCTTAGAATCACAAAGTATGTTATACTACCAATGTTTTTAGACCTGACCCGGACACTGAACCGACAAATTTCTGGGCCATCGGATTACTGGGTCAACCACGGACAAACCTTGGGTTTATGAGTTAGTTAATTTTAATATATAATAATATATTAGCTATTAAAAATAAGAGAAATTTCACATTTCTTAAAAATATTTAAATTTAGTCTTTTTTTCATTTCACTTAACAATAATGAAAAATAATTTAAATTAACCTCTAATGTCTTGAAAAAAATTAGGAGTTAGGACATATAATAAAACATAACAAGATTTAAATCTCATAAGTTTTAGATATCTAATGTAATTGATAAAATTAAATTTTAAATCAAATAAAACTAAAAGTATACATCAAAATTATAATAGATTTTCGATAACAAAAATAAATTATTAGCAAATCTCATTAAATAATTTTGGTTCTTTCTTCCATTGTCCACTATATCTTTTTCATGTATCATAATGAAATGTATATCAAAATATAAATATCACAATAAAATAGTTTAGTCGATATTATATATGATTTTATAAAATTGAATAAGACCAACAATTTTGATTAACAACAAAACATGATTTTTTAGAACATAGAAGTTTAAAACAAATGTTATTCATGATGAATAAAATAAGCAAAAGTTTTAAAAGAAAGTTGAAAGAGATATAGAGTATATATGGCCCTAAAGAGAACGATAATTTCACGATAAAACTCAAAATTTTGAAAAGTAAAAACTAACTTCTTATTTGGAATACAAAATATATTTAATAAGTAACTAAAACCTAAGAAAATTAAATAAAATTTATTAACTGGTTCAGCCGATAGTCTGGTTCAACCGATAACCAGGTTGCCGCGTTTAAGGATTTTTAGCGTTTTTTATTGGATTTTAATTAACTGATATTTCTTAAGACCCAAAACGGATTACTTAGCGGATCACCGGGTTTGCCAGTCTGGCCGCAAGGTCCGGTCAGGCGTAAGAACAGTGGTTACTACTCTAAAATGGAACTAAGGGAATAAAAACATACCTCATCGTAGCGGGCTACTGCATTTGACATCAACTGAATTTTCCTCCGAACGTAAGTTTCAATACTATTCTCTGCAACTTGATCAAGTCTGTCACAGTTACTGAAGTTAAATGTGGAGTGTATATGCTTAGTGTCCTCAAATCTAAGAGGTGATGGGTCCGCCACTTTTTCAAGTGAGATGCAACCGTGTGCGTCTAACCATTCAAGATTTGGTGGAAGCACCGGAACAGAACTAAGCTCTTTGCAGTACTTCACGTCAAGCCACTTGAGGTGATAGAGCAAACTGATTTCGCTCGGCAAGCTTTTGAAACTGTTTCTACAAAGGCATAAACGTCGAACAGAAAATAATAGGGAGCTTCCAGTACTCCCACCTGGCAGTTGCTGGGGAAAATATATGCCTGTTCGGTCGAGTAATAATGTCTTCAGATGTTTCAACGTTGTTTGAAACATTGGTAATGTCGTAAGCCTTGAACAACCAGAGAGTATCAGCTTTTCAAGTGCTTTTAGGTTTCCGACTGTATCGGGGAGACTTGACAGGTTTACGCAGTCTTTCAGTTTCAGCAAGACTAGACTTTCGAGGTCCCCTATGGCTGAAGGAAGTCTCTTTATCGCTGTACCGTCTAAGTAGAGTTCTTTCAGATTCTTTCCAACCATATGGAACTCCTTAAAGCTTGAGCAGCCGCTGAGGATAAGAGTTTTCAGAGCGATTAAGTTCATCTCTGGAAGACAGTCTAAGCTCTTGCATCCTCTCAGGTTCAGTAATACGAGACTATTCATGTTCTGCACCTCTTTGTGAACTGCCCTCAACTCTGTGCAACCTTCAAGGTTTAAAGTCTGAAGGTTTTGAGCCTGTGATAAACCAGTCAATGTGCGCAGCTTAGGCGAGTGGTTAAGATCCAACCACCTTAGTTTTGATGTATCCTGTGAACAAAAACAATGTTCTTGTTCATAAATCACCTCCTTGGCTAAAATTAATCAAGTAGATACTTAAACTAAGTACTATTTTTAATTAATTTTAATACTGTTTTAAAACTAAAATTAATCATATAAATTCATAAATATGATAAGAGTTGATAGAAAAGTAAAATAATAAAAGACACATTATTCTATTTTTTTGTTTTTTGTTTTGGTTAAAATTTGGATTATTCTATTTTTTGTTATCATTTAATATAGTATGTGATAGAATTTTGACTGTGTAATATTTTAAAGATAGAACTGAACTATAATTTAACATGATTACCAAAAAAACTGAACTATATTATGAAATCTGTAATATAATATAGATTTTAAACCCAACTTACATAATTATAATATAAAATTTGTAAACATATATGTTATTTTAAATTTTTCAAAACATTTTACGTGTAAAAAAGCTATGTTTCATACAGAAAATTATAAACTGAATAATTATTATTAGTAAAATTAAAGATATTTATGTTTAGATGGTAAAGACATATCTATAATAAATAAAAGAAAAAGAATTGTAAACGTATGCCAAATACAAAATGGCAATTAATACATATTAGGTATAATATATTCTTACCATTTGCTTGTTAGTGTCTTTTAGTTAATTATAGATTTTTGTAAGGTTATAGATTCTAATTTTTCTACTATGTAATATAAAAAAAAGTGTATCCCAAAACCGAAAGAGTGGTATTTTTTTCAGAATTTCTTAAATAAATTAAAGGCTTGACATACCTTCTCTCCGTCCCATATCTGCTTAATCTCGCTATATGGCAGCTTAAGGTGTATAAGATTCCTGGGGTCAAATTCTTGTGGAAGCATGTCGGGTTGAAATTTCAGCCAGTGGAGATACCGAATCTCTTGCAATGTGAACTCAACTCCATCAGGGAAGTTGACAGTGCATTCAGATTCACATTCTTTAGGACAACGTGAGTTGTAGAGTTTCAAGTATCTTAGTTCATCCATCCCTGCAAATGTGTCACTATCTAAGGTCACGGTGTTCGTGACTTTAGACACATCGAAGAGTATTCCTCTGACCTTTGCTGCCTGAAAAAATAGAATGAGAAATTTAGCAAATTGTAGTCTAATACGTATTTGGGACAAATATCTCACATCAGTAGTTAGAAAGGATCCTAAGCAATATATAAGATAGATGAACCCAGTGGCGAATCTACATAGGGAGTAGGAGGGGCAGCTGCCCACCATAGATTTGTAAATTTGGTTTATTTTTAGGGCGTTTTATGCAGAATTTTAATTATGCCCCTTTTAAAGTTCCAAATTATAAAGATATAGACAATGTTTTATAGTTTTGCCCCTAATCAAAACTAATCCTAGATCCGCCATTGGATGAACCAATACACTTATCACCAATTGATTTTAAGTTGGAAACCAATATAACTTAACAATACGTATGATATAGAAATAAGTTCTTACTGCCTCGGTATTGACAACACCAACGATGTCCCCATGGTTGAAGAGCCTAGACCCGCTTCTTGTATTTTCAACGGATGCTTGTGAAATGAGTCCCATTGCAAAAGTATAAAGCAGATCATTCATCTCCAGCCGACCGGCACAAATGTTGATCAAGAACTTGTCTGCCAGAACTTTAATATCATCATGGGACGAAGAATCCAACAAACTCTTCACATGATACTCATCACCGAACCTGAAAAAACAGGCGATGTCGAGGAACACATTCTTGTGGTGCTCGCTAAGCTCGTCATAAGTCACTCTCAAGCGATCTTGAATTGTGTTGCTCAGGCGTTTAGTCAACATCCCACGCTTTGCTTCCCAATATGTCGTCCCCCTCCTATGAAGCTCACCCCCAAGTACCTTGAGAGCTAAAGGATGTCCTCCTGTGTAGTCCACAAACTCTCCTACAAGCTTCCTCAGACTAGGGTCGCCACAATAGTCGTCCACACTAGAAAAGGCGTGGTAGTTGAAGAGCTTTAACGCATCAATGTGGCTCAGCCCCGGGACGAAGTAAGTATCGTTGACTATTCCCTTTACCGCGGATTCGCTCCTTGTTATAATGACTATTTTGCTTCCTTCACACATCCACCACTCCCTCTTCTCAAGAATCGCATCTAACTGTTTCTTGTCACTCACGTCGTCAAGAACAACAAATATTTTTTTCTTCCTTAAGCCAGCCTTAAAAGTTTCTGGTGAGAAATCGGTCCCTTGTTGCTCTTTTCCATTGTTTTTCCAATTATATAACTCGAAGAGGAGGTCCTCATGCAGTCTCTTGAGTGAACCAATCTTTGATTTCCTGCTGATCTCATTTAGATACACCGTGTACGTGAAATTGCATCTCTGTTTCTCTAAAACTTTCTTGGCAAGAGTGGTTTTACCTATACCTGGCATCCCTACAACACCAACAATGCGAGTGACTTTTGACTTAATTTCTAACTTATCTTCCAATTGCTTTGTCCGAGTCTCCATTCCATACAAAGAACATGTGTCTGAACAAATCCTGTCTTCTGCTTCTTTTTCTCTCAGCAATTTTTTCTGTGGCTCTCCACGACCCTCTGTTCGCTTTGTTGAAATGTTGTCTAGTATTTTCATTACCTCCTTTACGATTTCAGTAACCGCAGTTTCCTCGCAACTAAACAAGTTTCAAACAAAAACAAATTATGAATACAAAAAAACAAATTATAAAAAAGGTTGTTAATAATTCACTTTGGATCTACTAGCTTTGGATCAATGATTTGAAATTTAACAGTTCAGCTCCACTCAATGCAACCATGGTTTTTAATGA
Organism: Moricandia arvensis; assembly: GCA_905132765.1. Classification (NCBI taxonomy): domain Eukaryota; kingdom Viridiplantae; phylum Streptophyta; class Magnoliopsida; order Brassicales; family Brassicaceae; genus Moricandia; species Moricandia arvensis. The sequence continues at coordinate 32,772 of CAJHQP010002443.1, forward strand.
ATACTCCGTCCGTTTCATATTAAGTGTCACTTTAGAAATTTTTTTTGTCACAAAATAAGTGTCGTTTTCGACTTTCGATATAGAATTTATTAGTTTTGTACTGCAATTTATTTTTCAATTGGTTGAAATATGATTAGGTGTATAAGTAATTGTCTTTTTATATAAAAATATGCAAAATTAATTATTTTCTTAATCCGTGTGCACAATATTAAAGTGACATTTATTATAAATGAGAGAGAGTATAATTTAATACTCATTAAAAAATTATTTGAACTTATTTAGATATCTATTAAGACTACGTGTTTCGCCCGGGCATGCAGACAATCATCTATATGAATACTTAATAGTACATGTACCATATATTCAAAGATTAACATGATAACTTATTGTTTCTATTCTCAAAAAATAAAGTGAGTGTCCCCGGTTGCCAGAATAAGCTATTTTAAGAAATATTTAGTTTAGATATATGGTAGAAAAACCTATTTTTATTTCGAATCAAAAATTCATATCAGAATTGCATTACAATAATAAAAAATTAAACACATATTATTTTTCATATTTTGTATTAGATTATAACAAAAGAAAAATCCAGATTTTCAAAACGCTAGTCAAAAATCTAGTACAAACTTAATGAAAACGAGTCATCTTTTATATTAATTGAGAAGTCACTTAATTGAGTTTTGTACATATGTAATCCATAAGTGAATTGTTGGATTAATTGTTAAAATTTGATTGGTTGATGTTCAGTTTGATTTATTTAATTTTATTCTTTAAAGGAAAATAACCATAAACTAAGTTATATGAGCTGTCAAAAAATATGATGAATAAAATATATATTTAAATTTATAAAAAATTCAAACATATTCAATAATAAAAACTTAAGTTGAAATATCTGATTTATAAATAAGCGTTCAAATATTTTTCATCTTTTGATCATTCAAAATTCAGTCATGTTATATCATTTTAAACACAATGTAAAAATTTGGATATATTTATAGATTTTTTTGTTATAAGAAATATAATCATATACATATATATCTTACATCAAATTTTAAAAATGAATAAGATTATTATTAACAAATCGTTTAAATTTGTATAACTGAAACTTTTTATATCAATTTACGTTACAAAATAATAATTAATTCATAAATGTTTTATTTAAAATGAAAATATCACAAGAGAGTTAAAATATACATTTAGTGGAATTTATTATGGTTTAAAACCAACACAACATTCTTTCCATATAAATTAAAACTTCTTATTATCATCTTAAATTTGAAAAATATTACTATGAATTTGTATTAATAGGAATTGAATTTACATGGAATATGGTCATCCTTTTGTATATTAATTGACAAGTTAATTAAGTGATTTATGCTAATGGGTCATTCATAAGAATCTTCTCTAATTAATTATTTTAATTCGACTGGTTAATGATATTTTATTTTTATTTATTTAATTCAGCTAAAAAGGTAACTAAGAAGGAGAATTTTCTTGTTTTCACATTATTGATACCATTATTCATTTTTATCTTCGTTAAAGAAATATTTTCACAAAAACTAATTTATTAAGAGGATTTCAATAAAAATTAGATTCATAAATTTTACATTCCTAAACCCTATACCACCCCTCAACTTTAAACTCTAAGGACATGATTAACCATGAAACCCTCTTGGGTTTCTTATTTTTTTTAATTTTGTTTTTAATTTTTTTTAAAAGTGAACCAGTCGCGAGCTGTCACGTGTCAGTAGGGCCTGTGAACAGTGTAAGAAACCCATAAAAATCAGTTTTTAATTTATAGTTTTTGTAACCGACTCTTATACTATTCATGAGTCCCACGCCTTAAGAAACTCTCCTAATGACCCTCTTTAATCATGGTCTAAGTCTAAGATTAATTATCCCAAGGGTTATAAGTATGTTTTTTCCTCTTAAAAAACAAAGGTAAAAGTGATTAAGGTAAACATGAAAGTGATACTTAATTTATGGTATTTTGACAATCTCCCAACTAAAAACCAACTTACATCAATAACTAAACAAAACATAACAATAAGGAAAAATTTCATGTTTACAACAACTATAAAATATGTATTTATGGAATTAAGTCATTAATGCTCATATTTGTGTTGTAAATTATTATATGCATTTAAAGTAATAGTTATAAGGAAAGAAAGATTTTAAAACTTTCCCTTACACATCATATATAATAAAAAACAATACAGTTAGTGATTATTAATTTTTATTATTTATGTATTATATAGATAATAATATATAAATTATATATGATATAAATTGTGCCATAAATTATTTTATGCATTTAAAATCCTTTTTTAAGTGAGATTTAAAAAAAATCCTTGCATATTATATAGGTAATAAAAATTAAATACGATTAGTGGATATTAATTTTTATTACTTATCTATTATATAGATACTAATATACAAAACTATATACAATACATTTTACTTAAAAAATAAAATTTATTTTAGATAAGCAACATATTTAAGCTCTTCCATTAACAAATATATAAATTATTATTTTTACAGTAAATCTAGTAATTTTCACATTTTAAAATAACTTGTTTAAGAAAAACCAAAATTTAATTTTTACTTGTATGTTAATAGATAATTAAAATTAATATTGTTAATTAGTAATATTTTTTTTACTTTCGTTCTTTATCGATAAATATATACAAAAACATGTGTATGTAATTTAATTGTAAAGTAAAATGCCAAACTAATTTAGATATTAAAATAAATTGAGATTACTTTTCCATCAACAAAAACCTAAAAACTATATTGGTTTTAAAAATGTAAAAAATTTTCCTTTTTAAAAATATATTTTTATTTTTTTTTGTATATTATATAGTTAACTCTACCTTTATTATATCAGATTAATTAACTCTTTACTAATACACATACATAATATATACATAATATGATTATTCATGAGTTGTGAAATTATAGTCTCTTGATATACTGGATACCATAAAATATGTATAACAAAGGACTCAATATAAAATAATAGAACATCTCTTCATACGGAAGCATGCGTAGAAATGTAAACATCAAACTAAGTGGATAGTGAATATGATTGAAACAATGCTTTGCTGCTTACCGTAAACACAATTTTTTTTGCTAAACACTAATTAAAAACTAGTTTTAATAGCATTATTTTCGTAGAAGAACAAAGAAAACTATGTAGGTACCTGTTTTCGTCCACCCTCTGCCCTAACCTTAAGGTCACAAATTTGAGAGCCTTCTCCCATGCTTCTTTTTTATGAGGACTAAGTTTCAATGTTTTCCTGAAACAATCCCCAAAGTTTCCATTTTGTTCCCTCACGCTATCGACTGCCACTTTGTAGAACACTGGGAATACTATCATTCCCTTTTCCTCTACACACTCTTTGATCTTCGCCAGCTCGTCCAAGCACCATTTTGACTCCGCGTACCTGCTTGAAATGACCGCAATCGCGATGCTTGACTCCTCAATGGTCTCGAAAAGTTTCTCAAGCTTTTCTCCCCGCATCTCCTCGTTGTCGATGAAAAAGTTGATCTCTGCCCTTTTAAGGGCACCTACTAGATGACTTATGAAACTGTGGCGTAGTTCATCTCCTCGGAAATTTATAAACACTTTGTGTTGCGGCGGCTGGTGGACTGGATTTGACGAAGTGGACGCGGCCATCGGGTGGACTTTTTTTGTGGTTGTGTTGGGTGAGAGGGGAGACACAAAATACGGACAAGTAAATGACAATTGCTTCTGTCTCTTCTTAAGGGGTGGTGAGTAAGTACTAAGTACACTCTAGTGAATTTATATTGCCACTAATCAATTAATGGTTGCATTTTTACGAGAACGTATTGTTCTCACGAAAAAGAAAAAATAATGAACCTCTGATTTGATTGGATATTTTCCACAACTTTATATATTTACTATCAAATATTTATTTTATTAATAAGGAAATTTCTAACAAAACTGAAAAGCATATAATTTTTTTTTCTTTTATCGAAATTATATATTATCAATATTATATTTAAACAGTTCAAAAGGATTATTAGCTAAACTAATTATACATCATCACATGGCCACACATCTATACAATATCAATATACATCTAACTACATGACAATATTTTTATTGTTTTAAAAGTGGACCAAATGTCGGAGTCCACCAATAAATTTAAAACTGATATTTTCTTGATAGAAAACCGACTCGATCCATTTTAATAAATCACATTTAACCGATAGGTTGTAAATGATTTGATCAATTAAATTGGTTTGATCGGTTTTTATTCTCGATCATCGTAATTTTTAATACTGAGTTGCTGGATTCCAATGTTTAATCAACTGTTTTGGCAACAAAAAAAATGAGAATGGTGTTAATTACATAACACAAGTTAGTTGATATATTTAATTATGTTAACCATATTTTCATGTAATATATATCTATCTTATTTGGATGTGAGGTCATATGATGATTTATAATTGATATATCTGTCAATAATTTATTCTTCAAAAATCCCTAAGACAAACAATTTGCTAAATGGACCATGTTTTAATTATTTACAAACTCGTTTCAATGGTAAATATATGAGTCTACTGTATAGTTCCAGCCTATTTTGATCATTATTTAACGAAGATCAGATTTAATTGACAAGTTCTACGGATTGAATGAAAGGGGGTTTTAGAGTACCCGCAATGGGAGTCCTTAAGGGAGAATCCTTAGGAAAAAAATAATTAAATAATCAATGGATCCCACAAAAAGTTAAGGATTAATCCTTAAAAACTCTTACGTAAGGACTGATCTTTACACTGTTTGCGGGCCCCCATAACACGTGGCGGCCCACGATTAGTTGATATTTTTTTTTTTTTTAAATCTGAAAAAAAATTTAAAAAAAAAAAAAACTTAAGGACTCCAATAGTGGATAACACCATTGGAGATGCTCTTAAAAGCTACAAAGATTTAGGACGATTCTCAAGGATGTTAGTTACAAAAACGTGTTCCTCATGGTGGACGGCATGGACGGCGTGGACGGTGGCCATAATCAAAGAAAACGGCTTGGTGATTCGTCAACAATTACGTCCACCAACGCGTTCGTCAACAAAATCATCCTCACCAACCCCCAAGCTTCTCCTATAAATACTCAAGGTGAAGGTGAAGAGAGAGCCATCCCAAAAATACAAAGAGAAAGAGAGAAGAAGAAGAACTTCTTCGTGAAGAAAAAAAAAAAAAACTTTTTTTTTTCGGGTGTGAGTTGAGAGCTTGTAAAATTTCCCGGTGATAATAAAAAGATCGGTAGCAGGCCCCGGAGACGTAGGCACGATTGGCCGAACTCCGTTAACAATTTTGTGTGTTTTCTTCCCGTTCCCGCAAATTCTGATTTTTCCGCAAGGAAATTTGACCCGGTATTTCCTAACAAAGGATCCCAAACTGCAAATACTTTCTTGAGATTGGTGAAAGTATGTAAATTTGTATTTGCTGGCGTTCAAAGGACTTTTGGTTCATGGTTTTATCTATCTGAAAAATATTGTTCCATGTGAGTTTTAAAGCCTTAGATATTATACAATGATATAAATATTTTGGAAGATATTATAACAGATCGAATTTTGTATTATTTGAGCGTTATTTAATCATATTCGAATGTCTAAATTTTGGGGACGTGTCTCATCATATGGTTGATGGCTCCTAGGTTTTTTTTTGCCTTCTAGGCTTCTAGCAGAAAACTTCTTGAAAATAGAAAAGAATGTGAAAGCCTGAAATATACATTGCGGGTGCTGTTTTCCATGGAATGACATCGGAAACCCGTAAGGAATAAAAAAATCAAAGTAGAAAGAAAGAGCAAGGCTTTGGATATGAAAAGAATTTTGGGTCTGAGGTATGACTTACACTTACACTACAAGAAAACCTGGTATTAATAACACCAGAAAACACTATTAAAAGATACGATAGCGTTATTAGGTGCGATGTATTATCGATCGTGATAATAGAACTGCTACTTTACATAGCATTTTTTGGTTATGCTACAGTTAACTTTTATATATAGCAGTTTTCGTAATGTTATCAAGATATTTAAATATAGCATTTTATTTTTGATATTGATTTTGGAATATCCATGTTACAGATATGGCTTTTTTAATTGTAGCTTTGATGATTCCAATTAATTTTAAAAACTCAGTTTAAAAAAAAAAAGAAATTGCAAATTTTATATTAAAAATGAAAAATTCATAAATTTAATTAGATAAAATGTATTAAACCAAATAAACCAAAAACCTAAAACCTAAAATCTAATTAATGAAATCCGAAAATAAAATTTAAACTTTCACCGCGGCGTCTTCTGTTGTCCTCTCAACCTCCTGTTCCGCTGTCGGCTGTCCCAAGCATCTGAACCAATCAACAGCAGTTCCTATAGCCTTGGATAGGAACTCTGCCAGATTAGCATCTCTACGGTGTTACATTCTTAGCAAGAACATGTAATCATGTTAAACAGATTTTGTCGCTCCTTCACCATCACCTATGCACAAATAACAATAGAAGAGAACAAAACAATAGCATCTAGTAAGCAAGTGAGAAAGGCCTTCAACTCTACTGAAGAAAAACTGAATATATACGATGAAAGTAAAGTACCTGGCACAGATGCAAGACCAGATGTTGGGAACTTAATTTCCTGTAAAAAAAAAAAAAGAGTTTCCCTGGATCATAAATAAAAGAGATCCAAAGAGGGAAAAAGAAAAGAATGAATACCTCTTTGTTTTTTTTTGTGTTATACAGTGTTTTTAAATAATTTTTATATTAAACTGTATTTTGATATAAAGTTTTACAGTTTTTAGTTCAAATTTTTTTATTACATTTAGATTTTCGGATGTATGGTTTAAATATAAAGTTTGGATCTTAGGGTGTAAAATTTGGCGGTTTGAAGTATGGGATTAGATATAAGATGTAAGATTAGACTTTGAGAAAAAAAAATTGACATCATGAGATTTTGAGATTAAATTTAAGATTTGAAATTAAATAATAAAAAAAATTAAAGTTTAAAGATTTTTAGTTAGAGTTTAGGTTGTGTGATTAATTTGAAGTATATATAAGTCTTAGTTTAGGGTTTGAGATTTAGATTTAATTTTTAATTATTTTTATTAAATATTAAAATTCTTAATTTAAATTTAAGATTTAAGATTAAATAAAAAAATATTTGAGTTTTAGGGCTTAATTTAAAATTAGATTTAGGGGTTTACGATTTCGGAGTTTTGGAGGATTGAGAAATGAAATGGAGTGAGAGAGGAAGTAAACGAGGGAGAGAAGGAAAATGAAATTATTTTTCCGCCTTAATTATGCATAGCGTTTCAAAACTGACAATGCTATGTATACTATGTTTCTAAAAAGTGTGTACATAATTAAAATCAGATCAACCAAACATAGCATTTGCATTTAAACAAACACTATTTAAAATTAAAGAGTACATCAACCATAGTAGAAAGACAAAAAGCGCTATCCGCTACTGCTATCAAAACTCTTATTTCTTGTAGTGTTATATATGGTGATAACTTTGAAGTAAAGAGAATTGAGAGGATAATTTTTTTTTTTTTGAATAATAGATGAGTAAAATGACCAAAAATGATAACTGGATTTTTGAACGTAGTGCCAAAATGAAGGTAAATAATTCTGAAAAAAACTACTACGAAGAAAGTGTAATGGCAGTTGAAAATTTGGATCCCCTCATCGGTGAAGGGAAAGATTCTAGTTATCAAATTTTAGCTTACACAGGGTTGAATACGGGGTCATGATGGTATTATCTGCATCATATATTGCTCTCCAGATCGATGATCGATGAGGTACAAACACTTTTTTTTCTTTTGGTTGGCCTTAGGCACATAATCTCCTCTAGATATTCCGATTTAAAGAATAACCTTCGTCCTTTACACTACCACTAAACTACCAACACTTTAATGATCAGGTACAAACATGCAAGAATGTTTTCATTATTTCATTTGTCATGTTTGCCAGTTGTCAAGTTAGTCCATCTTAATGCTAAGACTGTTACAGATCTATACTCCCGAAAGCTTGACATGATATTGTTTTACATCATTAGTAACATTAGTCATATATGTAAATGTTTATAACTATTACAAACACGATAATTTACTTATTAATATATACATGAAAATCATATTTTAAAACTATTTTATATCTAATTTATATTAAATTCAGAACTGGGCTCCAAAGTTAGATTACCATTTAGCAAAAAAATATGTTTATTTAGATAATATATATAAGTTAATTTTATGTTTACATGTTAATATCAAATGTTTCAATATGTTTTTATTTTATTAGATTTACATATGGTTATTAAATAAAATAATATTTATGTGAAAAATCATATTTTAAAAATATTTTATATTTAATTTATACTAAAATTTTGACCAGTGTTGCAAAGTTAAATAATATATATTTATATTTAAAATAAAAACATTGATATTATGATTAAAATAATTACAAATATTTTATCATTAGCTTTAATGAAATATATTTATTAGAGTTTTCTAGTAATGGTCCAAATAAAAAAATCACATATGAAATGCGTCATGAGTTCTCTTTTAATAGAATAGATAATTCCTAAGAATATTGTATTTATAATATAGGCTATTATGAAACTATATTCATAAAAAAATTATTAACTGCGCTTGTTAATTTTACTAAAACAAATTCAAGACTATAATTTTTTAAGAAAAATATGATAAATAAGTAATAGCTCATATAAAACTATTTTTAAAGTTAAACTAATTTACATTTTTAAGGAAACAAAAAAAACAAGTGATTAACATATGAATAGTAAGATTCCATTAAAAATCACCAAATATAAAATTTCAAAATAAAATTGAAATAACGCATATATCTTTATAATTTATTATATATTTTAATTATTACATCAAATATATATATATTTATATCCGTGTGGGCACGGATGTTCAACTTTAGTATGTATTACTTTTCTAAAAACTAAGTGAAATCTGATTTTTTGAACTTTTTCTAAAACAATATTCAAATGAATATCTCAAAAATTATTTCAGTTTATATAAATCTATTAATTTTGATATTTAAATCATCATAATTATTAAAGTTAGATAATTTTGTCATTCCACTTATAAATAAGTATATTTTCAACAAAATAAAATAGTGTTGTTTTCAAAATATAATCTTCTTGAAATTTATTTTCCCAAATGTTCTCAAATAATTGTACTGATATTTATTTTATTTCTAACTAGTTCAGATGGTAATTGTATTGTAGCTGTTTTCAAGAGCATTACATAGGAAAGAACTTTGAAATTTTACAATGGAGCTCTCATTTTCAACATATATATATTGAATAGTGATATATAATATGAAAAACTGATATTTTTATTGAAATGATGATACAATATTGAGTTGATCACTTGATCCCATATTATTATGAATTAATTTTATATAGTAAAAATATGATTTTAAAAATAAAATTTCCATTCATGAATATGAAAAATATTGACTAATTTGTAAATATTTTATTAAAATAATTTCTGTTCATCCTGTTCTTTAGTAAACGTGGTAAAGCTGAAGCTAAAAGTTATGACTATTTTGGAGAAGATCATGTTACATATTCCTGCCAATTTTTTTCTGATTGTTCCTGTTACTAAAATATGTAGTAGGTAAAAAATATGTTAATCTGTACGTAGGAGTTTACTCACTGTCTTAATTTCTTGTCAAGATTCTCCACATAGATATCTAACCAACCTTTTTAATACTAAAAAGTAATAGTAATAAAACACTTGCCGAATTTAATTACTAGTAAATGCTAAAAAGTCTTGTCTATTTGGGAGAGGATCATGCTACATATTCCTGCCTATTTGTCTGATTGTTCCTGTTACTAAACCATGTAGTAGGTAAAAAATGTTAATATGTACGTAGGATTTTACTCACTGTCTTAATTTCTTGTCAAGATTCCCCACCTAGTTATCTAAGTAGCTAACAAAATTTTTTAATACTAAAAAGTAATAGTAATAAAATACTTGCCGAATTTATTTACTAGTAAATGCTAAAAAGTCATGACTATTTGGGAGAGATCATGCTACATATTCCTGCCTATTTGTCTGATTGTTCCTGTTACTAAACCATGTAGTAGGTAAAAAAATGTTAATATGTACGCTTTCTTTAAACAAATAAAATGACAGCCCTTGTTTTCACGAAGTATTATTAGTTCAACATGTGTAGTAATTAAGTTTTCCTTCATAGGTTCGAAGCTAAGCAACTACATTCTTTTCCATTAAGATTGTTTCATTCCTAATCCCTTATATATTAAAAAATTTATGTTGATCCGTTAAATATATATTAAAGTTTTATTGAATTAATCATAAAATTAATTAGTAATATATAATTAATGTATTTTTTCTTTCCTTAATAAAATGTACAGAATTACCTAATAGGTTAATATAATTAAAGTATATATATGACAATTAATGATTTTGATAATAAAAATCTGATAACATTTTTTTTTGTCTTTCATATCTATGTTTAAGTTTATATTTGATCATATTAATCATACAATAAAATTGACCTTTTGTATATATTATAATTTGAATTTCAAAAATAACAAAAAATTATTAAAACTGTTCAAAGTCCCACATTATAAATTTATGATCAATGTTATAAAACTTTTAATTATAGAAAGATATAAATGCCTCAGATGATCAAAAAACTCTCATTTAATATATATTAAAAACAGTATGTATATATACATATTCAAGTATATACCATATACAATACATAAAGATTTTAATTTCAAAATTTGCATTGAACAAAAATTGAGCACTTCAAATATTAATTTCAAAAATTGCAGTGAGTTTTCAAAAACTATTATAAATTATTAAAACTATTAAAAGTTCCAAACTGAAAATTTTATTATCATGGTTTACAGTTTGTGTTATAAAAATATACATATATTCATAAAACTATATGACTAAGTCTCACTTAATAGATATACATATTAAATTATATTACATATCTATGTTAATTTCTTTTAAATTTAATTATATCCATTATATATAAAAGTTACTATTTGGATTTATTTACCATAAATGATTGTAAGTAAACAAAAGTGATTGTTTGCGCCAACATAATTATATACGTGATTGTTAATTACTTTTTCAGTTACTTAATATAAATTTATTATTTGGTTAGTTTTATAATACGTAAAAACGTAAATAAGTAATAGGACATAAAAATATTTTTTATATATAATGGTTGTCACGTGCAAGGTGCCGGTCTTAAACTAGTTATTTTTAAGGCTTCTAACCCTAATATTGTTTACAAGTTTCATGGTTGGGTTTGCCTATAACCCATTACTTTACAGAAGAAATTATAATTAAGAAACTTGAATGTGTTAAAAATTAGATATCCATTAATAAATCCAATTTTATGATAGTCCTATAACCCATCATTTTTTCAATGCGAAAATAATTTTTAATATAACTATAAAAATATATTTACAACTACATTAGGTTTTAAGCCATATTAGAAAGCATTTATTTGTTTTTATAGTTCTTTTTAGGTAAGTATATTGTAAACTTAGACAAAAAGTAAATCGTAAAAATCATGATCTTTAAAAGTTTTGTTCTTTAAAAATCATACATTATTTTTTATTATTTAAAAAGATATAATCTTTATTTATAATAATCATAAAATAAAGAAGTTATTATTCTATCTGTTAAAATGTATTAGGATCTTTTAGTAATTTGAGACTTACCAATTACATATATTTAGAAGATCCTAAATAAAGAGATTTTAAATTATAAAATATTATGTAAGTTTAAGATTTATTGAATTTGTTGTACCTTTGATTTATGAAATGTTTCACTAAATTAGAAAAGACATTAAATGTTTAAAGATAAGTTTAGTTATTATTTCAGTGACATTAAGATGTAAATAAATTGTAATTCAAAGGTTAGTTTATAAGTGTACTTCAGATTTAATAATATAGATAGATAAATGTAGAAAACAACAAATTAAACATAATCCGACCCAAACAGTTTTACTAATCATCCATTACGGAAAGTATATTTGGCCAATAGCAATATTCCAAAGATAGTGAGACAGATTCGATTGTGATTGATTACAAGTTAATGAGACAGGTCGATTGTGTTTAAGTACTTCTACTATAATAGAAATATCCAATAATCACATGAGACCTAGGAAACCAATCATACAAATGTTAACAATCAGTGGAGTAGCTGGAGTCCGACATTTCCTTTAGACTTTTGACCAACACCATTAGACTAAAATCATGAGATTGATTGGTAGTTGCTCTGTAGGCAGCCACGATATCTTACAGCTAACAATATTTTACCAATCAATCTTTATTTACTATTCTAAAACTTACAGTCTAGTTTCCTTATTTTATTTCTTTTCGCTGTAGATCCTATTTTTCTCACAGCACAAAAACAATGCTCTAGAAATTTTTTAACATGTCTGTGAATTTTGTAACATCTAATTAATGTTTGCTAATCATATTTTCCTTTTTAAAATGAGAGCAAAAACTATACAGCCACAGCAAACAAATTTCAGCAAAAACTCTAGAGCAGAAAAATTAAAAGCTACAACTTTAATCAATCAAGCTCCATATCTGGCATGCTCATAAAATTTTTCCCGTGAACCGTAAAAAGTTAATTTGTCAAGTTTTGTGAATTGTACTGTTAGTTAATAGTAATACTCCATTTTTGATATACGACAATTTAAAATAATTTTATATCAAGTTAGATGACGTTTTTAATTTACAATGAAAAATTTAATAATTATTATGTTATATGATCATTTGTGTTTACAGTTTATTTTATTATTGGTCGAATTGTGTTTAGGTGAATAATTAATTATTTTTAGTTATAAAAAAGTTAAATAAATTTTTAATCTAGGTGAACAATATTAAAACATCATCTTATAAAAAACAGATGAAGTATCTAATAGTCCAAGATCTAGTTCATGGTGACGTCTATTAATATAATTTAAGAGTTGGTTTGACAAAACATGTTACTAATCTTTTTATTACATGTTAAAAATTTAGAGTAAGAATGTAAGTTTGAACATTTAAAGATGGATGGCCTATAGAAAAATAACACATTCAATTATTAACAATCTGAAAGTAACAAAATACTTACCCAAATTGTCTGATTGTTCTTGTTTTTGAACCTTATTGTCTTATTCTTCTTGTTGCTAAACCATGCAGTAGGTAAAAAAGATAAGACGCACTTGGATTTCACTTACTTCTTAATATGTTCCCAGTAATCTCACATGCATACCTAACTTTTATAATAAGATTTGCAAGTATGAAAATTTTGTCTCATTTTTCTTGGAATCTTTTATTTATTGTGGAATATGTATTAGATTTTAAATTCGGAGAACTAGAAAAGGATATTATGTTTAGAGAATAATTGATTGGACTGTAGATGTAAAAATGTAGTTGTAGATTTAATCTCTAGATTATATTGTTGTATCGTATGTTATTTTGTTGTAGAAAAATATTGCAATATCTAAAACACTTCAATAGTTGATTTAAAAAAAAAGGTAAAACATGAACGGAAAATATGGTTGTAGATGATGTAGCAAGACTTTAATTTTAGATAACGTCCAACCACCTGCCACCATATGTATTTTATTTAAAAACAGAGCGAAAACACTGCAAGAAATTTAAATTGTTATTAAAATAAATAAAGCTAAATTTAAAAGTCTTTATGAATTGAGATATTTTATTTATTTATCTTACCGAACAATTTTAAATATCTAGTATATCTGAAGTAAATTATTCTAATAACAATTTAGATTTATTGCACTGTTTTCTCTCTTCTTTCAAATTGTCTAGCAGCTCTCTTATTCAAATAACCAAATGGTACACACGTTGTAAAATGTTCTTTTTAGATGAATAAATATAATATTCTTTTTTAAGAACTATGTTAGTGAAAAAATAGAAGATAACGAACATGCATGTTTTTGAGAAACAAGGACATTCTTGACTGCTAAACAAAGATTCAGGTTCTCATGACTTCTTTTTCTAAGAAATGTTCCTATGTCTTTCAAGGTTAACATTTTTCTATCTTTCTTTGATTTACCTCTTTTGGAACTTCAGTTTTTAAGATTTGTTTCTTGTTTCAAAAATCATGCTTTGTTGTTCGTATTTACTTCTATCTAACTACAGTAATAGTTTTTATTTTGACTCACCAATTGGTTTTATATAATTTAGAATTATTCTTTTTCTTTTTCCCAAAGTGTTTTCCACTTTTCCTTAATTAATAAATAACAGAAACTACGTTTTTTGAGAAAAAGAGATTGCTACAGAGGATAAAAGCAAACCCGAAATTAAACCGGCCTTATCTGACGTAACCGAAAACTTTAAATTCATCGTCTGCCTTTTTTTACGTTCTTTTTTTTTTTTGCTAACTCCTTTTTATATGTTCGAAGAAGTTTAAAATTTTATCTTCTGTTTTTCTCTGTAAGTTCTAATAGAATTTAGCATTCATTTTCTATATCCTTCCTATATATTCTACTAGATTTAATACTATACATACTCTATCATCTTTATATGTTTTACGAAATTTAGAAAATGTATCAATATTTATCCAGAAAACAATATAAACTTATTAATTTAATAGAAAATCACAAACATCAATATTTTGGGAAATCATCTTTAAAATCACAACATCGGTTATTCATGGAAAGTAAAAAAGCACTAATAGAAAGTAAAATTAGCACCATGGTAAATCAGACATGTTCGATTGAAGTTACTCTTTGGAATAACTCATCTTCCGACCAGAATTTGGTTTAATCATATGTCCCGTTGACAAAAAGAATGACACCACCCACCCTTGCAATTTAGTTTGTGATAATAACGTCGAATTATATTGGTATTTGTAATATTATCGATTCGTTAATTTTGAAAACACATACCATTAACTTGCACTTAAGTTTTGGATGCATAGACCTTTTTCAAAAGAAAAGAGAGTTTGGGTGACCTCCTAAAAAATATGTCGTTAAACAAGATTAATTCATTAACCTTCACGATAAGTGACAAAGAAAAATGTCATTGTAAAACCGCGTATTGTTGCTGGTTACAACTTACAAAGTGTTGTGAATTTGCATAGGTTTATTATGCGAAATTGTAGACTGCAAGTATGCAATTTAAATAATTTGTGAAATTTATTTTTAGCTAAAAGTTAGAAGATGTTAATATATAGTTTATGATTGTATAATAAGAATAGAAATTAGCTTTTACAATCAAATTTGTAAATATTTTTATAGGATGCAATCATATAATTATATAAATGCTAAAATGATATAATTGATCCATTTATTTTGTTTTATCGATTTAGAATTTCTTATAATGCAACAGACAAATTTGCAAAAAAATAATAATTGTATAAGTATCACCTTAATCCACTCTACTGCCTAATTGAATATACAAATATTCAATCATTTAATGTATTTACAAGTTAAAATATTTTTAAAATTATAGTGTTTTTTGTCATCAAGATTATAGTATTTATTGTAATTACCTAATTCGGTTAATACATAATATTTAACCATGTATAAAATCAAATATCCTAAAATTACATATTTGTGAATATCAAAATAGAACAGTCGCTTCATTTAAGCTATACATCATTTTAAAATACTTTATATTTTGGAAAAGTAAGCAGCATATGGCTCATAAATATACAGTTTATAACTGACCGATTCTGCAAGCTCTCACATCCACCTCTGATACCTTTAAACAAGTAATAAAACATTATATTATATATAATTTATTCTATGAAACAAAAAATATGTTATCCTATCAAATTTGGTGTAGTGTGAATATTTTTATATCAAATTAATGTAATACTAATTCTCATACCAAATATTAAAATAATATTTTTATTATTTTATAAATATATCATCTTTATTAATTAGTTTTAAATTATAATAGTAAATTACAATACTGTTTTTGGTTTAATCATGAAGGGTTATTTGTAATTTCACTAGTTTTTTGAGTTATTTTTTCATTTAATTTGAGCTGAGTTACACTTTTGCATTTAAAATCAAGTTTTGAGTCATATTTAGCAAATCCCCAAAAATAAAATAACCAAATTTTACTAAAAATGTCAAAACAAAACTAATGTGATAAATATAATTATTCAATTATAAATAGCCAATATATTAAATTACCAAAACAAAAGATAGTAATCTATAATATTATTTTGATGTAAAATTTGATGCGATAGATAGAGATGAAAATAAAGTTTATTACCTAACACCAAATTTGGTGTTATGGTTGGAAGTCAAAATCATGTATATATCTTAAAAAATATTTTCAAAGGCAAAATTTTTTAATTAATTTTATTCATTATTGTTTTTTTAACTTTAAACTTTACTATTTTTAAATTTAGAAGATTCACTGTATTTATAGAAAAAGGTATGTTGCCTACATGACTGACTAATCGCCTCATATCATATAAAATAGATTATTTACTATTGTTGAATATTATAAAAATTTAAAATAGTAAATATGTACAGTCATTTCATAATTATTAACACTTTAATTAATATAATTAATGTCAGTCTGATTATATTATATTATTCTGTATATATATTTTAAAGTTCCTGTAGTTTTCTTTATTATATTGATGTTATAATTATTACATTTCACTAAAGTTTCTACGTATGAATTATGTTGTGGAGAAGAGCAAAAAAACAGTAAATGTAAAATGTAAAATGGAAAGATTTATTGATATATTGAAAACTTAAAATGCTCGCTTGGAGATTTTATTGGATCAAAGATTCGAGAGAATTTTATTTTTTCTCAAATCCAATTTCATTGTATCTCAACATATATAAATTCTAAAATTCAAGTTTATTGGATTAGTCGTTTGTATAAATTCTCCTAAATTTCAGTTTATGATTTTTTTTCCATACAATCTATCAAATGAGATTTGGTGGGTTTTGGATGATATTTTATAGTGAAAACAAAGAATCAAAATACGACTTCCTATGATGGTATTTTAATTTTTTAAATGTTTACTTCACATTTTTTAAAAAAGAAAATCAAATTATTTGAAATCAAAAACAATATTTGAAAATCAAATTCTTAAAACTTATATATATATTAGATATTTCATAAAATGATAATACTATAAAACTATAATAAAAAAAATAAAAAAATTATTATAAATAAGTATTTAAAATTTAAAAAGTGTTTTCAAAAATTCTGAAATTTCTTCAAAACCCCATAAAACTAGTAACAAATCTTTTTAAAAATAAATCAAATCTTTTTTTTTTGCGTTTACTCAAATCTTGAATTTTTTCAGATCCTTGATTCAGTAAGCTCCCCTCGGTGAATTTACTTTCCCTCGATGAAGATTTTCAAATTACATACATTAACAGAAAAAGGCAAGACACAAAGAAGCAATTGCATATCATTTTACATCCTATGGTAATGCAATAACAAATTAGGAATGAAACATAATTATTTTGCAACATGAAACTACATGACTAAATTGTCGTAAGAAAATTATTTGGATATGAAATTCCGAATTCGATCCGATCCAAATTTAAGATATTGAACCAGCCTGACATAGATATCTGAATGGTAAATACTTTCTTATATCTGAAGAACCGGATCCAATCTGAACCGAATCCAAAATATTTTTAAGATCCAAAAATATCTAAAGTATAAATATATTAATATAAATATTAGTAATACCAATACTTATAATAATTTAAATGGTAAATATAATTATACATTTTAATATATATTAGTTAGTTTTTGAATATCTTAATTAATTTAGATACTTTGGTTATATTAGGATATTCTTGAACATGTTTGGATAAAACCAGACCCAAACTGCGTATCTTGTATAAAATCTAAGATATGAACCAAATCAGATCCAAAATTCTAAACTATCTGGTTAGTGCTAATCTTCCTAGAATCAAAATATCCAATATTTAAAATAACTGATCTGAACTCGATTTAAAGCCAGATCGAAATGTTGATTAGGCAGTAGTACAAAGAGTAGTTGGTTTGGCTGCTTTAAACTATGTCATAATATTTTGGAGATGTTATTTTTGAGAAAAATATTTTGGAGATGCTAATGAGCATCATATCCGAATGCACAACCCTGAGGCTAAGCAAGAATAGTGAATAGTGCAACAAACAATAATAGTACTCTATAAGAAAGAAAAAACAAAACGATTTCAGATTAAGAAAAAAAAAATTGTTTAAAATATTAATTTCCTACAATTAAATGAATTTTGTATTACTGGGAACTTTAATTGATTATTGCTTTTGGTGAGTATATTAACTGTCGCTTAGACTTGCCTTCAAAAATCCCCACCCACTGTTTGATTATTACATAAAATATAAAAAACACTTAGAATCAATGGCGACTTCGAGCTCTATGGTTCAGCATGACGTATTTATCGCCTGCAGCACAAGGGACACACGGTACTCCTTCGTCAGCCATCTCTCGGCCGCTTTCCAGCGAAGTAAGATCAATGCCTTCGTCGGCGATGCATCGGAGGAGGCTGAGGCGGTTGCAGCGACTGAGGCTGCAATAGAGGGCTCTAAGGTTTTCGTGGTTGTCTTTTCCGAGAACTACGCTTCTTCCAGGCTCAGCTTAGATACCCTTGTGAAGATTATGGAGCGTAAACACAACGACGACGTGTCGGTGGTTCCGGTCTTCTACGGTGACGTCACTTCAACAGTTGTCAAGTTTCAGACGAAACGACTGGGAGAAGCATTCTCCGAACACCCAAGTTTGTGTTCCGACCAGATAGCTAAATGGCAAAACTGTCTTATTGAAACGGCCAACTTATCTGGTCATGGTTCAATTTGTCAACCAGTGTAAGTTGTATATTACTATTATTTACTTTTCTATATTTATAATTTTTTTCTAATAGAAACTTTTCCTTTTTTTCAAAGCAGAAACTAAACACATAATACATATTGCCATTATATATATTCCGTTGGAATTCAAGCTAATATAATACATATAATTGACAAAAATATGCTGTAACTTCTTCATAAAAAATAATAATATATGCTGTAACATAATACATATATAGCGATTTTCTTACAAAATATCGATTTAAATGACTCAATATGACACACAAATTTCTACCATAGATTATTTAAAATGAAACAGTAATATATATATATATATATATATATATATTTTATGAATATAAGTAATTGATAGACTTGGAAAGAGCCCGTCACTTGTGACTTGTGAGCCAGGTGCCTCGCCGTTCTTGCTGGTTAACGCCTCTAGCCTTTAGGTATGAGACTAAAATTTGCCAGAGTCTCACACTGGCCAAAAAAGGCTCTTGTCTATAACAGTTTATAATAAATAATACTAATGTCTGAAACTCTGAATTTCCTTTGGTTAACCTTCTGGTCGTTTAATATTTTGTACGCTTTTCATGTTTGCATTCTGGATATTTGTGTAGACTGCTATTGCGTATAGTAGATATATGAGTAATATTTTGTACGCGTGATTATCAATATCTAGCTTTGTGCCTTTGTCAGTTCTCACTTCATGAAGAAACATTGATAAAGTTTTAGTTTAGCTATTAATTTTTAACTTGCTAAGTTTAACCTTTTACGTTTTTACCGTTATGCTGTTGGTAATTTTATTTGACATTATTATTTAATCTAATATTTAAATATTTGATGAAAGGAATAAGATTTATTTGAAGAAAAATGCTATGTTTTTGGGGTGTTAAACTTTTATGTGTTTCTTTTTTTTTTCTTTGGGCTCAGTGGTGTTAATTTGTCCAGGCTAGAAGTAGTGAAAATATTTTTTTTTTGAAGTTTCAAGCGGGGTTTAAACAAATAACATGTCACTTTGGCCAATATCCCATTATTATATCTTTTTATTCTTTTTTCTGTAACACTACATACTTTTATTCATATATGCGATTATTCTGTGTCAAAGCTTATGCATTTTATTTCATGAAATAACAAAATTTCACGTTAATACAAATAAAAATTCTAGTTAAAACTGAAAGGGAATCTTGGCTAAATGAAACAATAGTTTTGAACCCTTCTTAGTTTTTTGAGGAAAAACATTAGAAAATGGTATATTAGTAAATTTAGAACTATAAGGGTATATTAGCAAATGATAATAAATATAATAAAAAGCCATACGTATTTTAAAATGAGAATTAAGTATAAAATAAATATTGAAATGTTTAACCTTTTGTTATTTTATTAGATAATAATAAAAGAACTAAAATATTATAATTTGCTTATATATATAAATAAACTCCAAATGTTTTAGTTTGAGTCCCAAAATGTCAGAGCCATGTAGTTTTATTCATATACGCAATTGTCATTTGATCAGATGCCATTTTATTTCATGAATTAACACAGTTTCACGTTAGTTTTAAAAACATATGTAGGATAAGAGTGTGACCTTGTGGTCGGGGATGGGCTCTCGATGCTAACACATTCTGAATTTGATCATCCTACTACGAAAACTAAATCATATTATTTTGCTCACCACGGTTGTGGATCCAGAGAAAACATGTTGTGGGATGCACCTCCTAGCCAGGAATTAGGTGTGATGGTTAATAGACATATGTTTAATCCTTTAGGAGAAAATGCATACTCTTTTTATTTTATTTTTAAAAGCGTACTTTACCAAAGTAATTTACCTAAATAACTTTTAAATTTGATGTTTGCCCTCGGAATATAATGTAATATAATAATATTATGCTATTGGCAAGCTACAATTTTAGTTTTGAAATCGGAATGTGAATTTTTTTAAAACCAAACATGTTTTATACTTATAATTTTAAAAGTATAAGTTTGACTTTTATTATTTTATTAAAATTTTACCAATAACCATAATAAAATAGTAAATATATTATGGTTATTAATTAAAAAATTATTAATTAAAAATCATTTAAATGACTTTTTAATATAACACTTATAATTCAACAACTCACCTATGAATATGAATAATATGTGTAAAAAGTTACTTAAGTGACTTTTCAATTAATATATATGAGCATCTTCCATTGCAAGATTCAATTCTTATTAATAAAAATTCACAATAACATTGTTCATATTTCATTAAATCTATATTTTAACTCTCTAATGATAATTTTCATTTTAAATAGAAGATTTATAAATTTGTTTTTATTTTGTAACGTAAACTGATATAAAAATATCAATTTATACAAATTTGAATGATTTGTTAACAATAATTTTAGCCATTTAAAAAATCATGTATGATATATATATGTATATGATTATATTTCATATAATAAAAAAATCTTTAAATATATTCATTACTCTGTGTTAAATGTTGAATGATCAAAAGATATAAAATATTTGAACGCCTATTTCTAAATCGGATGTTTGAAGTTAAATTTTTACTTTTTGATATGTTTAACAGTAAAATTGTTATAAATTAAGTGATAGATTTTTATTCAGGATAGTTTTTGGATTTTTTTTTGGCAACTGATGTAAGTTGATTTATGGTTATTTTTCTTTTTTCGTACTTCCCCTTTAACAAAAAAAAAAGCTTACTTCACCAAAGTAATTTACCTAAATAACTTTAAAATTTACCTAATTTTGTCCCTTTAATAAATAGGGATGAGAGGTAAAAAAGATAATCTTTTCGAAATATAACTTTGCAGTGACTCGGAGTTGGTAAAAGAGATTGTCGCTGATGTTCGAGAGAAGCTGATTCCCACGGGTTTGATAGGGTTCTACTCGAGGTTTGTCGAGATAGAAGACTTGCTATGTAAGCAATCTAATGGCGTGTGCCGTTTAGGGATATGGGGCATGCCTGGTATAGGCAAAACAACCATTGCTCAAGCAGCGTTTGACCTATTGAGTCCAGACTTTGAAGTTTCTTGCTTTCTCAGAGACTTCCACACATCATTTCACGAGAAAGGGTCATACAAATTGCGGGAAGACCACATGTTTAAGGTTCCCGAGGGTCAAAAGGAGAGAGTTCTTGTTGTTCTTGATGATGTGCGTAATCCATTAGACGCCGAGTCTTTTCTTGGAGGATTTGACTGTTTCGGTCCGGGAAGTGTGGTGGTCATTACATCACGAGATAAACAAGTTCTCTGTCAGTGTCGAGTCGAGGACATATACACGGTCCCCAGTTTGAACGAGAGAGAGGCTTTACAGCTATTCATAAGGTCCGCGTTCCGGGGAAGACAGCCAAGTGAAAGTAATCTTGTGGAGCTGTCCCATAAGGTTATTGAGCATGCTAATGGGAACCCTAAAGCTCTCTGTCTCTATGGCAATGAGCTGAAAAAGAAGAGAAAAGATCAAATGGAAGAAGCTTTTCAGAAGATTAAAGGATGTCCTCCCATGGAGATTATGGATTTGTTCAAAAGCAGCTACGATGCACTCAGTGAAACCGAGAAAAGCATTTTCCTGGACATTGCTTGTTTCTTTAAAGGCGAACCACGCGACCACGTCATGCGAATACTTGAAGGGTGTGCTTTCTTTCCACACGTTGGAGTCGACCGTCTCGCTGAGCTCAGTTTATTGACGATATCAGAGACAGAAACAGTGGAGATGCACAGTTTGGTTCAAGAAGTTGGCCGCGAAATCACCAACCGCGAAACAAAAGTGATTTCAAGGCGCCGCAGGCTCTGGGAACCTTCAGACATCAAACGATTACTAGAAGACAAAGAATCCAAGGTAATACTCTCATCACATTCTGATAACTTGATTCTTTTATAAGGCTATTTTATTATGATACTCCTATTACAAATTATTCGGAAAAAAATTACATAGACAACTTTACAGCCAACAATTCTACATGCGAGATAACTTACTTGATGTGGTTTTGTCCTTGAATTTCGGTTGCTTGAATTTTGTTTCTGATTCAGTCGGCTATGTTTGTAATTTCGTGTTTTCGGATTTTTCAGGGAGAAGTTTAGAAGGGATTTTTCTTGACACAACAAACATTAGCTTTGTTGTTAATCCCGAGGCTTTTAAGAATATGTATAATCTTAGGCTGTTGAAGATATATAGTTCAAGCTCTGAAGCTGGTCAAGAACTTCAGTTGCCTAAGGGACTTCACTCTCTGCCTTATGAGCTCAGGTTACTTCACTGGGAAAAGTATCCGTTGATATCCTTGCCTCAGGAATTTAATCCTAGCCATCTTGTTGAACTTAATATGCCTTATAGCCAGCTTCAAAATCTCTGGAGAGGAACCAAGGTAAGGCTAAATTCCTCTTTTTGTTTTCATTTTTCAATTTTATTTTTTTGTTCTGACATTAACTTATATATTGATTTATGTTTTTCAGAGTCTAGAGAAACTGAAGATAATAAATCTTAGCCACTCTCAGCAACTAGTTGAAGTTGATGAACTCTCGAAAGCTTGTAGTCTTGAGAGAATCGACCTACAAGGTTGCAATAGCTTGGAGAGCATCCCACATACTGATCAGCTAAAGAATCTTCAACTTCTGAACCTCTCTGGTTGCACAAGAATCAATCGTGCAGAGATTAAAAAGAAGATAAAGGGATTGGATCTAGAAGGTGGCTTAAGCGAAACCAAATCTGAATCAATGGTGTTCTCCACTGGAACACGGGGATAACACAGAGACCTTTTGAAATAATAGAAACAAAAAAATCTACTATGTCGAAGACCGTTGAGTTGTTCAAACGTTCAAGATATGTCTGAAAGAAAATGAAAAATTATAATCTGAAACGTGGTTCAATATTTTATATTTTATCTATGATTAGAGGAGACGACTAATTTGCTCTGTTTTCCTCTAGCTCTGTTTTATGTCCGTGAGTACAAGCTACTGTTTTTCAGAAATTATTTCTTCAGTTGGAGGAACATTAACATGTTATTTTGATGAGAATATTAGTTAATAATACTCTATCTATTACGAAAATATCCATGTTTTAGAAAAAAAAAATATTGTTTCAAAAAATTTTATTTTTTACATGTTCAATTTTTTTTTTTTTTTTGAATGAATGTTAAATTTATTCAAACCAAAAAACCTTTTTACAATGAAGCATCATGTGTTAAAACTTGATTGAAAACATAAATTGTAAAAAAAAAAAGTTCTATCGAACCCCAATGTGGTTTCATCTAGAGCTAAACCACCTCCCCATAGCCTCTTCATATCCTTTTTTCCCCCATTGATTGGATCGTGGAAATCCTATTTCGAACACCCTTATCAATGTAGCTTTGCAAGTGAGTCCCTGTCTGGTGATCTTGTCCATGCCACCTTCTGTTACGTTCCCGCCAGATCGAGTAAATCGTAAGCTGGAACGTATATCGAAGAAGGAAAAGCAGAATCTTGTCGTGCCGCTTGTCCACTAGTAACTGCAGAACGGTAGACCAGTTGTTAGAGTAACTAGTACCCAGCAGTTTCGATGTTAACACCTTCCAGACTTCGCAAGTATACGAGCATTCAAAGTAGAGATGATCCCGAGTTTCCAAAGCAGCGTTACAGAGAATGCAAGCTGATCTAGCTTGTGGGTTCCACTTTATTATTCTATCCCCAGTGGAGAGCCTATCGTGTACTGCAAGCCAAGAAATAAATGAGTATTTAGGGGTGGCGAAAGGGAACCAAAGACCCCTATACCATGCACATTGCGGATTCGCAGCTCGAATCAAGGACCACGTTCTCTTCGTAGAGAAAGTGTTCTGGAAAACATTATTTTTCCCCATCCAAAGTCGGATATCAGCATCATCATTAAGGCCTCTAGCTCGAAGCTTCATGATCTCCCCTTCAACTTGCTTAAGTATCTCACTCCTGTGTCTTCTCTGTCGATATGACTGCACTCCTTTTTCAACTGTAGATTCCAGCGTGATGCCTAAGTCAATGCAGCCCCTCATACCCAGCAGATCGATTAGTTTTCCCATAGGACACCATACATCGAACCAAAAAGAAGTATCTGACCCGCTTCGTATATCGACCATAGTAAGCGTTTTTGCTAAAGGCCTGCATTTGAGTAGTTTCTTCCATGTCCAAGAACCCAAGGAACTCTTTTCATTAACATTCCAGAACGAACCCTTACGAATGAGATATTTATGGATCCATTTGACCCATAAAGATGATCTTACTGCTAAGATTCTCCACACAAGCTTCAGACAACATGTTCAATACATGTTGTCAGACAACATGTTCAAGATGATTTTTTACATGTTCAATACAATGACTAATGATAAATTGTAAATTTTAAAAAAATTTAATAAAATTCTATGGTTAAAAGTTATGGGGAATAGTAAACTACAAAAGATTATGCACTGATAATTCAAATTTTATATGTTTTCTTAATATGCATAAAAGTTCTAAAACATACATCTTTATGAAACAGAAGGAGTAATTTCTTTTTAAGGTTCGATTTTAAAAATATGAAGATTAAAAAAAATAAAAATAAAAGAGATTAGTAAACTTTTCCGAAACAAACAAAAAAATCGAAGAGCAAAGGTTGTATGATATTACAAGAAGTCTCCACCAATTGATCCTTATTCTAAAAAGTTGATACATAGAGGAATATACCTAGGAAAGATTACCATCATATCTTTCGTTCCGTTTTCAATCTACCTACAAAAGGAAAAGCCGCCTCAACGGGAAAGAAACATACTAAATATAGAATCCTAACACATAACATGTTTGGGTGATAAGAAGACTCAGAAATCTTGAAAATATGGGGAGTTGCACGAGAGTTCGCTTCGTCTGTCTCTGGGCCGTGAAAGCTTATTGTTTTTAGTCCAAACTTTGGGAAGGGCTTTTTTTATATAAATGTTTAAGTATGTTAAAGTTTCTAGACTCTGTTGACTGTTTGGGTTTCCACGATGGAACTTTTCATTGAGGATGACGTTTTAAGCCGAAAGCCAATTCTTTAGTTAGTCTTGCATTTCGGAAGACAGTAAATGTAACTTTTTGTTTAGAGACCGAAGAGTTTCGGTTTGGTGACACGACTTGTTTGGAGTCGTGTGACCATGGACGTCTCTTTTTGGCGTGAATATTTTGATTTACCGTACTGAGAAAGGTTTTGAGTTGGTGGGAAAGCTTTGTTCGGGTCTTCACGACCAGATATTGCTTAAGTTTAGTGTGAAGCTTTTAAGGCTTGCGTTAGGCAAAATTAAGCCAGGAGGCCGTATAGTGGTCGCTTATTTTTCTGACAAAATAAATTATATACTTTATTAATGTCAAAATAATTTGGAATGTTCAGTTATTAATTTCATCTAATTTATGTTTATATCTAAAGAGCATAAAAATCTTATTTTCTAAGAATTTTAGCTCTATTAAGAAGAATCAAAGATATATAAATTCATTTTTCACTTCAAGATACTTTGTTAATCACTCATGGAAAAACATATATATATATATATATATATATATACACGGTGTTCTTTACAAAATCTAATATCTTTGTTTATTTATTTATTATATATATAATAATTCATTATATGATAGTGTTTAATATATATCAAATAGTATTTGTGTTGTATTATTGCCAACTCGATTAATTGGCTAACATTGATAAATATTTAAAAATAGAAAATATTATTAATAACTAATGGTAAAGTAGAAAATGAATCCATTTGGAATATATTTTTTGTAAAAAAAATGAAATAAACCATTAAAAAAATGTTACTTCATTTTTTCTTTATAAACGTGAACTTTTCAAGATGAAAATGAAGCCAACCGTAATATTCTAAAAATTATTGTGAAGATCTGTGTATATCTCTTTAAATACCAAACAATTTAGCTGCCATAAAAAATGGCATATCATTGGCTTCTTGTAAAGTAACCGAAGAATTTATTCAAGCTATTCTTGTCCGCGCGCGCGGTGGTAGGACTTTCATTGGGGAAACTATCATCGTCTTCTGCCGTTATATAAGAGCTTCTTTGGCCTTGTCTATTATCCTCCATCGTAGGAGTTGCCTCCCAAGATGTGTTCTCAGATTCTTCAAGCTCATACACCAAAGAGAAGCCACACTTACTCACCTTGCATTCCGCAACCACACTTGTGCCATTTGTCACTTCAAATCTAAGGGAAACTTCATTAGCTGATGAGAACTGTCGACTTTTCTTAATGTTGAACCATGTTGTGTAGGCAATGAATACATGGTCTGACTCGACCTTATGAGGTGGCTCATCGCCTTGTTCGGACCAACCACCAACAACAAAACTCTCCGGGCTCAAGGATGCGTTATTAAACTCGCAGGTGCACTTCACTTGGAGACTGTTGGCTTGGTGTTTGTAGTCCTTAAACGAGACTACAACAGATATAGCTATCCCGATAAATCCACCTGCATTCCAGTCTTGAGGAAGCTCCAGTTTTAAGACTGATCCCAATGCTTGGTGACTGAACCATGCAGGTATGTCACATCCAGTAAAGCAAGTACTGATCAAGGATTTGAAAACAAAATCCTGCAAACAAAAAGTTAAAATTTTAAAATGTGGATGTTTGAATAAAAGATACTCCTAATAAAGAAAATGATGAATACTACTCCATCCGTTTCATTATAAGTGTCACTTTGACATTTTTCACGGAGATTAAGAACATTGTATAATAGACTAATTAATATACCATGATTAATTAAATGAAAATAATTTAAATAAAAATTTATTGGTTATTCAAAAAGGTAAAAAATGAATTTAATGTACAAAATTGTGTTACAATTATAGAGTGATACTTTTTTGAAATAAAAATAAATATAAAATGACATTTAATATGAAACAGAGGGAGTACCTGATTATATCGATCAACTGACATCAACTCGCTTTTCTTATGAATGTAAGATACGATAGCATTCTTTGAGACTTGTTCTAGTTCGTGACAGTTAGTGAAAATGAAAGTGGAATGAATCTGCTCCGTTGGCATAAGAAGGGCTAATGGACTGGCGACTGTTCTTAGCGAAGTACAGCCATGCGCATTTAAGCACTGAAGATTTGGTGGAAGCCTCGATAGAGATGTGAGATTCTTACAATACTTTAACTCAAGCCACTTCAGA
The DNA here is from genome assembly GCA_905132765.1 of Moricandia arvensis. Lineage (NCBI taxonomy): Eukaryota > Viridiplantae > Streptophyta > Magnoliopsida > Brassicales > Brassicaceae > Moricandia > Moricandia arvensis. Next base: position 60,768 of record CAJHQP010002443.1, read on the forward strand.
TGGCATAGTTGATCCATGTCAAATTGTATGTTAAGTATTGTATCATTCCTGCTTAAGCAAAGACGTCGCAGCAAAGATAAATAGATAATATTGCATGGCATCTCTGCTATTGATGTTTCATCAAGCAGTAACACCCGCAGTTTCACCATGTTGTCTTTATCAACTGAGAAACTCTTTAGCTCTGAACAACGTGAGAGTTTGAGCTCTTCAAGTGATTTAAGCTTCCCGACACAATCGGGAAGAGTCTCAAGATTTTTGCAATCTTTCAAGTTTAATAAGATAAGTTTGTGGAGATTACCAATGGCTGGAGGTAGTCCATCTATGGCAGTGCCGTTTAAGTAGAGAGTTTCTAGATTTTCTGAAATCACCTGAAATGTTCGAAGATTTGAGCAGCAGCTGAGAATGAGAGTGGTTAGGGAGTCGATAGTGATTGTTGGCAGAGACGAGAGGCTTGTACATCCTCTTAGGTTCAAGAAAAGGAGATTTTTCATCTTTTGCATCTCCTTGGGTAACTCTTTTAAACTTGTGCAACCTTCAAGGTTTAATCTCAAAAGATTTGGTGCTTCTGATAAACCCAACAAAGAACTCAACTTACGAGAGTGGCTGAGATCAACCCACTTCAGATTTGGTGCAACCTATGGCAAGCAAACATAACTTATTAATACTATAAGGTATATAAGTAAATACTATAAGCAGGTCGGTCCTGAAACTTTGAGAGCTATAGAAAATTTAGTAAATTGTTGATAAAATTGTGAATGAGAAATACCATAGGATACACTAAAATTTTTTTGTCACAAAAATAGTTTTTAAAAAAAAAATAACCAAAATAAACTTTATTAATCTAGACTTAAATTTAGAGTCATGAAGTGACGTTTTGGAGATGATGTTTAAAATTAAAAAAATTTTTTAAAATTTTTAAAATAAAAAAGTCTATTTCAATTTTTATTTTTGTGACAAAAACTTAAAAATGTTATTTGAGAGATTTGTCTATTTTGAATTCAACAATTCAGAAAGATTCTATGTTTATATATATTAACTCTTAAAATTTTGGTGATCTTAGACTAATGTTTCATATAGCTATGTCATGACCAGCCCTGACAATAAGTCCTATATACTATGCAAGCAAAATTAGTTTAAACTGACTGGAGATATACACACCTTAGCGCAGCCCCATACACTGGTAATCTTGCTGTAAGGCAACCTTAGATCGATAAGATTCTTCGGTTCGAAGTTCGATGGAAGTTCCTTCCCTGGGAATTTCACCCAGTGGAGATACCGGATAATATTATCTTTTGGAAACTCAAGTCCATCAGGTAAGTTCAAATTGAACTGAGTTTCAGAGTGATTAGGACAAAGAGAATCGTACACTTTCAGGTACCGGAGACTGCTCATACCGACCAAGGATTGGTACTCTATTGGCATTTCATCCGTTTTAGACATGTCTAAGACAATCCCTCTAACCTTGTCTCTTCCCTGTTAATCAAGTAACAACGACAACAAGTTATTTCAAGCACATAATAAAAAAACTCTAAACAATGTATGTAGTTCCAAGTTTCCTTATTTCACCTCTTTGTTTCTCAGCTCTGCACAGTTCGACAGGAACATTCTGGATGTCTCTCCACTTGTCTCAACAAGCTCCTTGGCCAATGTAAAGAGTAGATCATGCATCTCAACTTGACCATCGCGCACACCAATAAAGAACTTGTCCACGAGATCTCTAAACTCATGCCCAGACTCAGCAGATTCAGGGTCGAGAGAGTCAAGCAAACTTTTTACGTAGTTCTCATCTTGTGACCTAAAGAGACATGCTATATCAAGAAAAGCATCCTTGTGATGTTGGTCTAATTCATCGAAACAGATCATCAGCTCCTTTCTTACACCTTGTGTTAGTGTTCTAAGTCTTGTTTTCCAAAGCTCCTCGCCTTTCCCATTAAGCTCCTCGCCAAATTCCTTGAGAGCTAATGGGTTACCTCCTGCAAACTCCACGAACATTCTAGACATGTCCATAAAGTTTCGGTCAAGAGTAGTGGAAAACTGAGCCATGAAGAGCGCTAAGCCTTCTCTCTCATTCAATCCAGGGACCTCATAGAGATGAGACACTAATCCCTCGACCAATGACTTGTCTCGTGTTGTGATAACGATCTTGCTCCCCTTCTTAATCCAATCACGTTTCTCCAATAATACATCGACCTGTTCCCGGACAATAACATTATCGAGAATAACCACGACTTTAACCTGCTCTAGGCGTTTCTTCCAATCCTCAGGTGCAGCTTCATCGGCACATCTTGAATCCGGATCAATTAAACCTTCCACAAGTCTTTCTTGTAACCACTCTGGTCCCTGCTCCATCGACCTCTCTCGCTCGTACTTGATAAGCACGCAATGGTTGAACTTCCTCTTGAGCTTTTCCATAAGCTTTTCGACGAGATAGGTTTTGCCGATTCCAGGCATCCCTACGACTCCAACAATACGAGTTTCGTCTTCTTCATTGCACTCAACATCCAACTTATCTCCCAGTTGCTTCAGGCTTATGTCTTGTGGTTCTGTATTACTTGATGTTCTGCTAAGACAGCACTTTGCATGGGGCTTAGGGTTTCCTTCTTTTTCTCCTCTCTCACTATGTGGTTTAGGGTTTTGTCCTCTTTGCTTATAAATTTTGCTTAGGGCATTCTTAACAGATGTGACGATCTTAGACAGGAAATCGTCCTCACTGCAGAAAACAAAATTAAATAAATAATGGTGAGGGAGTGTTTTTAAGGTTATTTTTGTAATCAAAGTACAATTCTACATGAAAAACTCCGGTCGATTTTTTTTGAGTTAAACACACTATCTAGCGACCGAAGTCAACCGACTAATCTGTGGACTTCAGCGATGCCGACGTTTGTAAATCTCTTAGTGGCCAACATGAATCAAACTGTGGATTCACCGTATTGGGGTTATCCCTCAAGTACCACAAGCTCAACTCCGTTAATTTAACTCCAGTCGGCATTTTTAATAATAAATATTATTATTTTATTAAAATTTTTAAAAAGAATTACAATTTAGTAGCAAATCTTATTTTAAAAATCCATTTAAGAAAAGAAATTAGTATAATTTAATATATTTTGTACCCGCTAGTATAGACAGTGTGTAAATATTATACGATGGAGTTGTTTGTTTATTCATCTGTAATTTCCATTTAAGTATTTCATACAGATATTCCATCTAAATGTTTTTGATTAAAGTTTTTGTATGTTTATGTTCACAATATATTGAATGAGTCTTTGTTTTGTTTGTTAGTTTTTGTTAATCTATATTTCCATGTAGGTGCATGTATTCAAACTGACTAAATATAGAAAATTCGAAATATAATTTTATGGTTTTAATAAAAAAAATTGTGTTTATAGTTTTAACGAAAACATGATTTTACAGCAATGGAAGAAATTGCAATTTTGTGATTCTTAACAAAAATGTGACTCCACAGTTTTTTGGTGAATTTTTTTTTGTTCAATATGACATTAAAATATAATTTCATTATTAGAAAATATTATTTTTGATTTTCACAAATGAAACAAGATTACACATTCTAGTAAAAAAAATCGGTTCAAAATTTTGGTGGGAAAAATGTAGTTCTATATTTTTGCTGGAAATGTGATGCCATAATTTTGGCTGAATAGGTATGAAATGTGGTTTCACGATTTTAAAAAAGTGATTTTCAAATATTACCCAAAAACATGATTTTGGCAAAAATATAATTGTTTAGTTTTATCATGAAAAATGTGAGTCTGCAGTTTTACGTGAGGGTTACTTTTAAATTTTTTGATGAGTGTTGGTGAAATTGACAGGAAATGCGTTTTAAGGTATTTATGTAAATGAAATTTCATTTATTTTGATGGAAAATATATTGCAAAAATATGATTTTTCATTTTGACGAAAAAGTGTGAATGGACAGTTTTGATAAGAAAATGTAATTTTGTAACATTAATAATAGATTAAACTTTCATAGGGTTTTGCGATAAAATATGACCTTGAGATTTTGACAAATAAAAACAATTTTATATTTTTATGAGAAAATAAAATTGCGTGATTTTAATGGAAAACATGATTTGTGATTTTGTTTGTAAGAATTGATTCTAACATAATAGGGAATATAACTTTTTTTTACTGAAAACATGATTTTTCAAAAAATGTAATTTTTGTTGTTGTGTGAATTGAAAAATAACATTTAGTTCTCATTTGATTAATTTCTCATTTGATATATGTATTTAAATGTTTCATTTTATAAAGTTATATATGTTATTTACTTTTTGAATTGAATTTTAGTTATATTTAGATGCACGATCATTTGGTTTACCCAAATTATTTTGAAATTTTGGTCTTTTGGTATATGTATTATCAACTTTTCTTATATTTATGTTCTAGCGAGAACTAGGGCTAGGCATTATTACTCGTTACTTGGCTTAAACTCATTATTTGACTCGTACCCGCCTTGAAAAATTAAATACTTAGCATTGTCAAATCAAGTAAAAATCGTGAAATTTCATTACTTACAAGACTAAGTCAAATATCAAGTATCATTATACTTTTTAATATTTGACCTCGTTACTTGCTTCGTTATTTCATACTTGTTACATGTTCTATTAAATACTTCTTATTTGCTAATAATAATTATCTTTTCTTTTAATTGCATTTATGGTTGGAGACAAATACACATTACTCGTTTTATAATTATTACTTCTTTCGTATTCGTCTTAATTTTTAAATACTTTTCATCGTCAAATCGAATATTAAATAGTAAAATATAGATACTTGCAAGCAAAAAAAGTCACAAGTTCTTTTTAGAAAAATTAAGCTATATGGTTTGTTACTACCTATTACTTGCTTAGAAAATACTTTTTTGTTATCGTGAGAATTATACAATGCATATATATCAAAATATTCATATTTTCTTTATTTTTTTATAATATGCAAAAATATTTCATTTATATTAATTGTCATGTTTTTAGTAGAGGTAATAAAACAAACTTTCATGTCCATTTCTAACATAATATTATTTAGTAAATATTTTTTAAATAATCAAAAATACTCGTAAATAATTTTCAAATACTTTCAAGTAGCAAATAATAGAGCAGAGTAAATATCTTGCAAGTAATTCATCAAGTACTCAAAATAGCATGTACTCGTTTTAACAAGGCGAGTACAAATCAAAAAATTTATTACTCGTACAAGACTAGTCAAATGTTGAGTTCACCTAAAATGACGAGTACTCGCCTTGTGCCCCGCCATAGCGAGAACGGCCTTTGTTTTCTGTTCTTATGGGGATTTGCTAGCGACTGATTGCATTTTCAAAAGTGTTTTCTCTTACGTTACTACCGCTCGCAGCGACCATGAAAAGAATAGGGCTGATCCTAAGAATAATTCTTTAAGTTTGGCCTATTTTCATTGCTTTTCAACTCTACCTATTTTTTGGAGTAAATTTTCAATTTACCTAAGAATTAAATACCTAAATTTATCAAGAGTTAAATTAAATGTTACTATTGATACTCATAACCATCACTAATTCGTACCAGGTTTCAGCCAAGATCAAGGCGTTTTTGCTGAGAAGATACTCCAAAGCCTCGTTCCACTTAACAATCCGGTTGTCTCGACCACGACCACGACCGGGCAACCTCCAGAGATTCCATAGTTTAAGACCGAAATCTCCGCCGAGTTCAGAAACCGTGGATGCCTGCACCTTGTAGAGGATTGGAATGACCAATAAATTGTTATTGCATCCTTCACCTCTCATGCTACATTCCTTCATCTTAACTAGCTCCTCCAAACACCAATGTGACTCCGTGTACCTACTCGACAAAACCGCTAGAGCGATCTTAGACTCCTCAATCCTTTTGAAAAGGTCTCCAAGGTCTCTGCCAGGCTCTTCATCCGAGTCTATGAAAGCGTTGATCCCATCTCGTCTCAACCTATTATGTAGATGAGAGATGAAGGTCTTACGCAGCTCGTCTCCTCGGAAATTGATGAACACTTCTGGTCCTACTTCAGAAGATGAAAAAGATGACACCATCGAGAATTTTTTTTTTTGAAATTATCTTTTACTTAGATTGGATTATTCGATCAGTTTGCAACATATCATATGATTAGACGCCTGGCTATATATATCTCTAGCCAGTTTGCAACGTACCACGTTCTTCCTCAAGACTACAAGTCTACAAGTATAGTAAATCATTTATTCTTCGAGACTAATTCGTTTAACATTTATAATTTATTTCTGAAGACAAATTCTAAGTCTCACCACCTTTACATGTTACTTGTTTAACTTATCAGGTATATTAACTTGAGATTCTTTTTTTCTTTCATGAGTTGTAGAATTTGATGGTAAGTGGCGACGTGATGAGCTGAATAATTGACAAGAACGAGTCGGGCCGTCTTCAAGTATGTTTATTAACGATTATAAAACGATCGAGCCGGCCTTTAAATTCGATGAAGGAAAAGGTCAGGTGGTTAGTCTTATATATAATTGTGCATTGATAAGTACATTACATACATAGTGGCTGCCGTGTTTTTGTTGTGGATATTAGATTTTTAAAGTTATGATAATTTAGTGTAAGGTTGGAAGAACATAGGTATATCCTCTTTTTGGCACACTTAGTCTATGAATTATTTCTTATATATTAATTGAGAAAACGTTGTAACTTGTAAGTATGACACATGTTATCAATAGAATAATTCTTACAATTTTAAGAAAAATATGTTTATCCATCTTAACATATATTATTCTTTTTATTAAACTAACTAAAAAATTAATTAGTAATATACATAAATTCTTCATTCTTTCCTTAAATAAAGATATAAAATTATTTAATATGATTAAAATAGATAAGAACACTTAATAATTTTGAATAATAAAGATTTGATAACAATTTATATATCATCCATCATATTTTAGCATGCTATTATTAAAACAAATCAAACAATCACATTAGCCATATAATAAAAATTAGATTTTTGTATATGTTATATTTTTTTTTAAAACGAGTGTAAATTACTAAAACTGCTAATTTTTTTGCATTAAACTGTTTTTAATCGATGGCTTATAAATTTTGTTATTAAAATAAAAATGATCATAAAATCATATGAAATGAAATATCATTTAATAGATATTCAGACTAAAAGTATATATTTCCAATACTGTTTAAATTAAATATATACCTTATAAAATACATTAACTTTAATTTGAAATTTCAAAATATGTATCATATTTGAATTGATAAAAAATTAAATATTTTCACAATTTTATTTTGGTCAAATCATGAACATATATTTTACATATCTTTCTTATGTTAAAAAAGCTAAAAGTATTCATTTAACAAATACTTTATAAAATATCTCATTTCGCATAGAGAGCTTGGGTTATGAGAATTTTCAAAAATACCATTTTCCTTGTACCACTTTTTATTTTTACCTTCAATAAAGAGATATTTTCAAAATACCATTTTTTTAAGGGGTAATTTTTTTTAAAATTAATTAGAATCCTAAATTTTAAATTCCTAAACCTTACCCCCACCCTACACCACCCCTTAATTTTAAACCCTAAGTCTTAGATTAATTAACCCAAGGGTTATAAGTGTGTTTTTCCCTCTTAAAAAACAAAGGTAAAAGTGATTAAGGTATTTTTGAAAAGTGGTACAAAGAAAGTGATATTTTTGACAATTTCTCCTTAGGTTATTACCTAGTAAAACAGTATTCTTGCATGGTTCTGGATAATAATGTTAGAACCATTTTTTCGTTACCGTAATGAGCTTCATATAAATGATAAATGTAGCATAATTTAGTCTATGAAGAGAAATGGAGAAAGTTGGATTATATTCTGCAAGCCTAAAAGCTAGATAAAATGTTTGATTAATTTCATTGAGTTTTTATGAGCAACCAAATTTAGAGCATGTTTAATGCAGGTTGATTAAGTTGGGTCCTTTAGCGTACGGTCCCTTATCTTTTAACTAAAAACGTCTCTTAGTTGGATACATACAAAAATATTTTTGTTAGTGACCTAGCAAACTTGGTGAGCAAACAAGTTTTTAGATATAAATAGAGATCTAGTCTCTTAGTTGGATACACACAAAAATATGTTTTAACTCAAACAAAAACTTTTAGCAAATTTTATTTTTCTTTGTAAACGTAAGTGTCCGGAGAATTTCGTAGTTTAAGTAAGTAGGTTCTATTTTGGCTGTTGCAAATTGTTAAAATTTAAGTATATCTTTACGACCGTTTAAAGCATTGTAATTGTCTAGATAAAATAATTGCAACTGTTTGTATTTACTATAGGGAAACTCATAAAAATTTTGAAAATTGTTCACTGACTTTAAACTTGAACTTTAACTATACTTTAACTTCAAATGCAATTGATTACAACACCTTCAATTTGCGGCTAACTGTACATCAATAAAAGTTGAACCTGTTACCGCAGGTAATGTGTGTGTGTCAGTTTTTTTCGAACATAATTAATTATTTAATAATAAAATAATATAAAATTAATAAAATGAAATTATAAAAAAATCAGATAGCTAAAATCATAAAATAATTAATTCAAATAATTAAAAATCATAAAGTAAAAATATTTCAAAAAGTTAAATTAATACAGATTAAATTAAATTAACAGAAAATTAAAGAACAAAATCGCAAAAATTAAATGGAATCCAAAAAAAAACCAAAAACTTTAAAATTTCAAAAAACTTTTACCATACTCAATCTTAATTTCTAATATGTATCCAAAACACATTAAGATATTATTTAGTACCTAAAGTAATGTTTATTACTATGAATAATTAATTCAAATACTTAGTCTAATATATATTTTTATTGTTATTATTAATATTAATGTTTTTATGCTTTAATATTGCATTTGACAGTTTGTACAAATAAATTTGTTTTGAAGCTTCAAACAATGTTGTTGTTTTTAAGTTTAAATAGTATTCTTACGTTTTATAGAATTATTACTTGTTAACTTTAATTTCGTATCTTCATTATGTATGCATTTTCGTTCATACAAGGCTTTGGTTGTCAAGAATCATTATATGTTTAGTGTGTCACATATAGTCAATGACAAATCTCATATGGTTGATAGACGAGTTTCACAAAACTATTTTGAAATAAAAAAATATGGTTTGAAGAAGATAAATACACAAATTTATTGAAACGATTGAAAATATATTGAGTTTTAATCTATAAATTAGTATTTTTAGAACCGATTAACCCGATTAGTATCGGAAACTGAAACTATAGCGGTTTCAACCGGATCTTGGACATGTCACCAAAACACCGACTAAACCAAATCGATCCTACCTGAAATTTTATAATATCCGAATGGGGCTGGAATTTATGAAGGTTGAAAACCCGAAACTCAAATGAACTCAAACTGAAAACCCGATTCGGGACTCCGATTGCCCAGCCCTAGTACTAACCACTGCAACCTTTAGTACTCTATACATTGACTTGTGGGCATAAGCGAATCATAATAAGAAAAAATAGAAACTCATTGTACAAAGAAAAAGAGAGAGGGGAAAACAGTATATACTTATTTTAAAAATTATTAAAGATCTTTGAAGAAAAACATAAACATTACAACTATTTTTGTTCTCTTGTATTTTACTCTAAAAAGTGAAACTTTAATTGTTTTATCTTACTTTCGTGTAATCCAAAGATTAGAATATGGTTAAAATACTCTTTAATGAGAGTGACCTCATGCATGATTTAATCATTATTCAAATTTATAATTTACACCTTTTCGGATTACCAACTCTAAATAACCAACAAGCTTAAAGAGTCTTTTCTTGTTATGATTGTGGTATTTCGAGAGATAACATCAAAGTTTGGAAAACTTAAGAAAGTAGACTTTCGAAAATGGAAAACAAAGATGAGACAAAGAAAAAACTTAAAAGGGAGAATGACGTTAATACATATCATGCTAAATTCTCAAAGGTATGTTAGTTTTATTTTTGTTATATTGATAATAGTTTTGAGACTCATGTGAGAATATGAAATCTCAAGATGGTTCTCTTTATAAAGAAACAATAAATGATATGATGAACTCCATCATGAAAAAGACTTATCTTATTGAATCTTCTACTATGTTGCAAGCCTTTGGGCTGCAAGATCTTCAAAAAGAAGATGAAAGTTTCTAGAACAATCACACTTTTAAGGCCTGATTGGTTATTACATGTTTTAAATTAAGAGAAGAGATGGATAAATATCATACTATGCTCCATTCGCTACGATATTTTCTATAAATTTATGGATTACTTTAGCAAATAAAAATAACCTTATGATTTATCGAAAGAGTGTGAACATATCATCACCGAAAGAGAGTGAACGTGTCGTCACATAAAGAGCGTAAATATGTCGTCACCGAATGGATGTGAATGTGTCATCATCAAAGAGGTGTGAATGTATCGTCACCGAAGAAGTGCGAAAGTAACATTACCAAAAGGTGCAAACATATGTTACTGAAAGGATACGAATACAACATTATTGGAAAGGGGCAAAGATAATGTCACTGGAATGATGTGACTTGCATCATGAAAAATTTTGAACCGTACGGATGAAAGTGGTTTGCAGTTGAGGCCGAGTTATCATGAGTGGAAACATATCATTCATGGTTAGTGTTATGAATCAATGGCTCGTGAAAAAAGTTTTTATGAAGTAGCCTAAGGGTTTTATTGTCTGTAATGAATATAAAGTGTATGAGTTGATAAAATCTTTGTATGTGTTACAGAAACCACTTTGCACAATGTCATATGTTTGATAAGATTGTTTTAACAAGTGGTTAATTTAAACCAATAGGATATGTGTTTGTATAGAAAATTAAAAGAGGAATACTCTAAGATAGACATACAAAAAATTTTGTCACCAAAATAGTCTTCAAAATGATCAAAATAAATTTTATTAAAGAGTAGAAATATACATTTATATCTCTTGGGGTAACTAATCTAGAATTAAGATTTAAAGTTATATGGCGGAGTTTTTGAGGTGAGGTTTAAAATTTAAAAATATATTAAAAAATATTAAAATTTCAAAATAAGAGCATCTCCATCTCTACTCTATAATTTACTATATTTTACTCAAAAATGGAGTAGGTAATGGAGTAATGAATAAAAAATAAAAGCATTACTCCATTTGTAAAATAATATTTTATTTTTTATTCATCACTCCATTTCTCACTCTATTTTAGAGTAAATTATGGAGTGGAGATGGAGATGCCCTAAAAAAATCTATTTCGGTCATTTTTTTTGGATCTATTTTTGGTGATAAAAACTTCAAAAAGGCTTATTTGAGATATTTACCCAAATTAAAAAGTTTGGTAATTATCATATTCGTGTATGTTGATGATATATTGATCTTTGTCACTTATTCTCAACAAGTAAAGTTTACAAAAGCATTAATATCATAAAATTATGAAATGAAAGACATTATGTAATTTTTGAAATTTGAATCAAACATGCAAGTAAATAACTATCTTTGACATTCATTAGATTGAGAAAGTTTTTGTAGGTGCATGACTTAAAGTATCTACATATATGAGTGTGAAGTGATGTCGATTCAATAAATTGAGACTTGGCGTTGTATACACTTATGAATGGATATGGACACATGACTTATAAAAGTGTCGGCCAAACAATTTGATTATTGCAGAATTTTGTGTATACTATCTTCATGTACCCAAAAGAGTTGAGAGGATTCAATTTGTAAGACATATCTTGAACATTTGGAATATGTAGTAAACAAAGATAAAAATAAATTCTTAGGACATTTTTAACTATGCATAAAGTTGATATATGTGTTATTATTTGATGAATTTATGATTACATTTAAATAAGGGAGGATTGTTAAAGGTTTAAGTGAATTTTTGAAACTGTTTAAAAGAAGCATTACAATTCTTTATATAAATAATTGCAACCATTTGTGATTGTAACTATTAGTGATAATTGCGCAATGTATCCTTGTAACCATTACAAGTCGGATATTGCTAAAGTTTAAGATATCTAGCAAAAACAATTAATTGGAACCATTTTGTATTAATAATTAGGAGTATAAGAGTATTTCCAATGGAGAATCCTACACACAGGGTTCTAAAAAACATATATATATATATATATATGTATTTTGAAAATACCATGTTGAGAACTCCTTATTGAAGATGCTCCGAGGTCATCAGCATCATTAGCATCAGCGAAACTTTTTAATAGAGTTCTCAAAAATTAAATCAATAAAAATAAAATAAAAAAAGAGAAAAAAAAAGAAAGAAAAATTTTTAAATTCGTAAATTTACTGGCAATCAACTAGTATATTGTTAAACCCGCATGATGACGTAATTCTCGTAATTTGATATCGAACTTGCGAACCGGCAAATCACACTTAGCAAGTTGTAAGAAAATTCTGAAAATTTAGCAAAAAAAATAGGAAAGAAAGAGAAAGCCGAGGGAGAGACAGGAGATACTTTCTCAAGATTTTGAGAAACTTTTAAAAACTTTCAATTGCTTGGTTTATTTTTTTAATATATTATTTTTGTTTGAGAATTCAACTAGGTGTTATACCGATCCGCATACCCTAAATATTGATTTGGTAGAAGGAATTTTTCTTAAAAGATTTTATTAAACGAATTGACTTATTCCATTGGATAATAAATCAATTTTGTGACGGTTGACACCTAGATATATACTTGGCGTACTATAATGCAAATACAAAAATATATAATGTACACATTTGTTAACTAACGCCTTCCACATTAAAATTGCAAACAGCTAGAATCTACGAATCTTATGATTTAAAAAAAAATATGTAACATCGTTGAATTGTCAGTGGTGGTTAGTTTATTGATTTTCGTTGAGTTGACTCATGGAAATGGACTCATTCTCTTGGCTTGCTCTTTGTTAATTAGGTCAATATTAATGGATAGTTTAAAATTACGCAACAGGGAAAGGAAAACGATTTTTAACTATTCATATTTTATTTTAGTGAATTATACAAATTGCCATTGGTCTGAACTAAGAGATTCGACTCCCACTTGATCTTTGAAAATGAATGTTGACAAAAAAAAATTCTTTACCGACTTAAAATTCCACAATTCTGATCATCCACCACAAAATATAGCGTTCATTCTAAATTAAACACCTAATGTTTTTACATCAAACAGTCATTATTTATCCAATCTAGAGTGTTCTAAAAAATCAAACCGAAATAGAATTATTAAAAAAAAATTGATTCACTACAAAAAAACTAAGCTTTTACTAGAAAAATAGTTCCTCGTAAAATTACTACGAGTTTACTTCGATTTTACGAGGAAACCAGTTTTCCTCGTAAAGTTCTCGTAACCTTACGAGAAAAAAGTTTCCTCATAAATTCGAAGTAACCTTACATGTCTATTACGAGGAAAATGTTATTTTCCTCGTAAACTCATAGTAACTTCTCTCCTCGTAAAGTCCTAGTAATAGTTTACTAGGAAATTAGGAGGAATGGTTTTGTTACTACGAAATTAAGAGGAAATGGATAGAAAATATCGAATTTAAATCAAAAACGTGTTTTGTACTTACTTTTCCTAGCAATTTCCTAGTAAATTCTCAGATTCGAAAATTCCTGTAAATACCACCATATGTGATTCATTTGAAACACACCAAAAAAAATCAGTTATAAGCTTAATCAAACACACAAAAAAATGTCCGGTCCGGGAAATATTTTCGAGTTGCGGAAGTGGATGTATTCACACAGAGATAATAACGGGAGGGTGACGAAAGAATTTCTCGAAGGGTTGGAGACGTTTATGCATCAAGCAGATTCTACACCACTCACGCAGGAAAGTGGTAAGATGTTCTGTCATTGTCGGAAATGTTGCAATACCAAATTAGGCCCTCGTGAAAATGTTTGGAAGCATTTAATAAATAGAGGTTTCATGCCATATTATTATATTTGGTATCAACATGGAGAAGATGCTAGTTGTAGGAATGAAGGTAGCAGTAGTAATAGCAATTTTCAGATTGAACCGGCTGAGCATTTGCGTAATGAAGGTAGCAGTAGTAATAGCTATCATCACCAAGAGGAACAAATGGTAGATTGTGATAGGGTTCATGATATGGTAGGTGATGCATTTGTAACTCATGATGATGATGAAGTTGAAGAACCTAACTTAGATGCAAAAAAGTTTTATGAAATGTTAGATGTTGCGAATGAGCCAATTTACAGTGGTTGTAGAGAAGGTCTGTCTAAATTGTCGTTGGCTGCTAGAATGATGAGTATTAAAACCGATCACAATCTACCTGAAAATTGTATGGATGCATGGACAGACTTGTTTAAAGAGTATTTGCCAGAAGACAATGTGTCTGCTGAATCTTATTATCAGATTCAGAAATTGGTATATAGTCTTGGGTTGCCCTCAGAGATGATAGACGTTTGCATCGACAACTGCATGATTTACTGAGGAGATGATGAGAAGTTAGAAGAATGTCGATTTTGTAAGAAGCAACGATTCAAACCGCAAGGTTGAGGGCGTAATAGGGTACCGTACCAAAGGATGTGGTACCTACCAATCACAGACAGATTGAAAAGATTGTACCAATCTGAAGAGACTGCTAGAGGGATGAGATGGCACGCCGAGCATACTCAGACGGATGGAGAGATGACTCATCCATCAGATGCAAGAGCATGGAAACATTTTAACAATGTACATCCACATTTCGCTAGCAATAGCCGGAATGTGTATCTTGGATTATGCACTGATGGATTTAGTCCATTTGGAATGTCTGGGAGACAATATTCATTGTGGCCGGTCTTTCTTACACCGATATAACTTGCCACCGGAGATGTGCATGCGACGAGAGTTTCTATTCATGACCATATTAATACCTGGTCCAAAACATCCAAAAGATCTCTCGACGTTTTTCTACAACCACTGATAAAAGAGTTGAAAGATTTGTGGTCAACAGGGGTGAGGACATATGATTGTTCAACGAAAACAAACTTTACGATGCGAGCGATGCTTTTGTGGACCATAAGTGACTTTCCTGCATATGGTATGTTGTCTGGATGGACTACACATGGGAGATTAGCTTGTCCATATTGTAATGGAATGACAGATGCATTTCAGTTGAAGCATGGTAGGAAGACTAGTTGGTTCGATTGTCACCGTCGATTTCTTCCCATTCACCACCCATACCGAAGAAACAAGAAATTGTTCAGGCACAAAAGGGTTGTCAGGGACACTCCTCCTCCATATTTAACTGGAGAACAAATCGAAGCGCAAATCGATTATTACGGTGCTCTAGAAACAACTCCTCGTGGTGGGAATTGGCATGTTCCCAGTAATATACCTGATTATTATGGTGTTCAGCACAATTGGCACAAAAAGAGTATATTTTGGGAATTGCCATATTGGAAAGATCTTCTTTTGCGCCACAACCTCGATGTGATGCATATAGAGAAAAACTTTTTTGAGAACATCATGAACACTATATTGAATGTCCCAGGGAAGACGAAAGACAACGTAAAATCAAGGTTGGACTTACCCGATATCTGCTTAATGAGTGAGCTACATATAAAAAGCAATGGGGCAAGTTCCAGTTCTAATTTCAGACTGTCATCAGAAAAAAAGTCTGCGTTGTTCAACTGGGTGGCTTCAGAAGTGAAGTTCCCTGATGGGTATGTTTCAAATCTCTCAAGATCTGTTGAGAAAGGGCAAAAGTTCTCTGGGATGAAGAGCCATGATTGTCATGTCTTTATGCAGCGACTACTTCCCTTTGCGTTTGCGGAGCTACTACCGGCAAAAGTACATGAAACACTTTTAGGTAATTAATTAATATAATACGATGACATGATTAATTATATATATATATATATATATATATACTAATATGGATAATTTTTGTTTTCGATATATATAAGGAATTGGAGCATTTTTTAGGGATCTGCGCACCCGCACTTTTAAGTGGAAGTTGTCCAACAACTTCATGAAAACATCCCCGTCTTAATCTGCTACTTGGAGAAAATATTCCCGCCAACTTTTTTCGACGTCATGGAACACCTAGTTGTCCACCTCCCGTATGAGGCATTACTTCATGGACCCGTGCATTATGGATGGATGTATCAGTATGAAATGGCCATGAAAACTTTGAAAGGAAAAGCCAAAAACCTAGCAAGAGTTGAAGGTTCTATTGTGGCGGGAAGTTTGACGGAAGAAAACATCACATTTCACTTCGTACTACTTTGCACCGAAAGTACGTACAAGGAAACGAGCTCCAAGAAGATATGATGATGGTGGTGTCGTGCCGACATATATGGAAGACGATGTTCCAGACATCTTTTGTTAAATTAGGCGATTGAGTGGGAAATTGAAAGAAGTTTGGTGGTCGAGTGATGAAGACGTCCATAGTGCACACCTTTATATTCTTCTTAATTGCGAGCATCCATTGATTGCTTATTTTGAAAGGTAAATATATAAACATACACACTTATATAATACATAACATATATGATTTTACAGTCAATATTAAATATAATACATAACATATATGATTTTACAGTCAATTTGAGACTCAAGTCGAGGAAGCAATACCTGGTATATCGACAACTGAGTTAGACAAAAGGAAAGATCAACACTTTATCAAGTGGTTGAGGAACATGTATTTATTTATTACTTA
The DNA here is from genome assembly GCA_905132765.1 of Moricandia arvensis. Taxonomy (NCBI): domain Eukaryota; kingdom Viridiplantae; phylum Streptophyta; class Magnoliopsida; order Brassicales; family Brassicaceae; genus Moricandia; species Moricandia arvensis. The sequence goes on from CAJHQP010002443.1 coordinate 77,426, forward strand.
AATTGTATGCATACATTAGCAAAGTAAGTTTAATGTCTAATTATTTAACTTTTTTGTTGCAGGTTGATTATGACGATCCTGAGTATCCTGCATGGTTTCGCGAATTACTTCAAGGTCCAGTTGCAAAGGTCACTACATCGTCGATGTATTTCACCCGAGGCTATACTTTTCATACCTATGACTATGGTAGACACCGGGCGACAAGTAATTATGGAATATGTGTGAAAGGCGAAACAGATTTCGACGGGATCTTGCAGGAGATTTATGAAGTTCAATTCCCGGGTATGGGTTTGAAATGCGTTATCTTCAAGTGTGAGTGGTACAATATATGTTTTAAGTTTGTTTAATCACAAAATCACAAAATATATATGTTTTAAGTTTGGATTATATATGTTTTAAGTTTGTTTAATCACAAAATCAATTTGCATTTGGGGTTTGGGGTTTATGTGTAGAAGAGGTTAGGAGTTTGGTGGTAGAAGAGGTTATAAGTTAAGGAAGTTGTGGTTTGGGGGTTCGAGTTTAGGGATTTATAAACCCTTTCCTCGTAAAACCCTAGTAATAGAAAACACGGGCATAGCTGTTTCCTCGTAAGGTCCTAGTAAGGTTTACTAGGGCTTTACGAGGAAACAAACGCGGGCATAACTACTTCCTCATAAATTATTTTCCTCGTAAAGGCCTAGTAACTACCTTACGAGGACCTTACGAGGAAATAGGAACACGGGCATAGCTATTTCCTCTTAAGGTCCTAGTAAAATTACTAGGGCTTTACGAGGAAACCTAATTCCTTATATATACTCGAGCAATCCAGTTTCTCATTTGCTAGTAACCTTCTCTCTAAATCCTCTAAAGGTACTCTCTAATTCGTAGTTAGGTGATTAGATTAGGGAATTTAGATTAGGTGGTTAGTTTAGGGAATTTAGATTAGGTGGTTAGTTTAAAGAATTTAGATTATGTTGGTTTACTTTTATTTAGTGTTTTTTTAAATTATACGGGGAATTAATGTTTTGATTTTTTTTTTAAATATAGATGCCTAGACAGAGCAAGCTTGCTAAGGCTGCCGGTAGGAGGACGTCGTCTCTCGAGGGGAGTCACTACGGAGACATGTTTGGGCGTCAGGATGCTCCGCGTTCATCTTCGTCAGCTCCCGGTTCATCTTCGATTACCGAGACTCAGGGAGCTTCTACGGCGTCCCGAGAACCACATCCTCCTCCTCCTCCTCCTCCACTGGTCGGGGTTCATCCCGATTTGGATGTGCCGCCGAACGCACCCTTTGCGGTGTACACGGTGGAGGATATTTTGGCCCTTCCAGGCAGAGAAGGGCTCGCAGAGTTAGATCCTATCCGACGGGACGGCCGAAACGTATTATGGTATGTTTTAATTTTTAAAAAGTTTTTTTAATTTATTTCTTAATTAACAAAATATTTAGAAATTAATCTAATTAATGATTTATTTTGTGTCTTTCCAGGTTTGATGTTGACAATTGTGTCGGATCTAGCGTCTTGGACTGTATTAAGGGATACTTTCTCGATCCAGCTCCAAACTGGAAGATGACGGCGAGCCACACAAAAAAGACGTGGTTCAAATCGTTCGCTGTAAGTTTAATTAGTTAATTTATTTTTAATTATTTAAAATTATTAATATTATTGAACTAATCCGTCTTTTATTTTTTCTGGTTACAGCAAAAGTATCGTTGGTCTATTGGGATTCACCAGTGGGTGAAGAAGGAGTTTGAGGCCAAGGCAAGAGCACGATTGCTCGACATGGTCTACAACTGGAAGGGCGACTATCATGTATAGATTTATAAATTATAACATATATATAGTTTTAAAAAATATTATATACTGACTTTAATTAATTCTATTTTTTTTAAATCAGGTGGATGGTTACGAGGCCGGGAAACCCGATTGCCTCACCACCACGGTGTGGGATGGCCTCATCAGCTATTGGGAGTTGCCGGACTCGGTCAGAACCTCCAACACAAACTCCGGGAACCGCATGACCAAAGACGAGCATGGCAACATGAAGGTGCTTCACACCACGGGTCGAAAACTTCACGCGGGAATTCGTCTAGACATGGTAAGATGATTTTTAATAACTATTTAATTTTTATTTTATTTGAATATTCCAAATTAATATTTAATTTTATAAATTAATTTTAGGCTAAGGAGACAGAAGTTCTTCCATCTCTGAAAGATCTTTACGAGAGGACCCACCGGAACAAGGCTGGGCAGTTTGTAGATCCTGCTTCCGAGCGGATCTACAACGAGGTTGTTGCCCGAGTTGACGAACGTCAGACCCAGCTGACTCAGCAGACTGGGACTCCAGTCATATTATCCACTGTTGAAGTGGATAAGATTTACGAGGAGGTAAATAATTTAGTTTTACTATTAATTTTTAATATTTTTTAAAAAAAATCATAATGTTATTAATATTTTTATTTACAGGTCGCCCCTAGGAAAAAAGGGCGTATCATCGGGATTGGATCGGTTAACGATGTCCCTGCAGCGACATCGTCTTATCATCAGGAGCAGCACGATGTCAATGCTCAGCTACGCTCGGAGTTGTCTTCGCTCACCGAGCATTGTGACTTCTCTCACCGATGTCCTCGAGATTATGGCGGTTGGAAACCCGCATTTGGAGGAGATGTTGCGTCAGAGACGGGAACGCGGAGGGATTCCAACCCAACATCATCCACCATCACAGTCACAGCCTGCCACCAACTATGGAGAGGATTTCCCAAGCCAGGATGACTTCGTTCAGCAATTTCACGACCAGCATCCGTAGTTTTTTTTATTTTAATTGTATATTATGAATTTTAAAACTTTTTGTATATTATTTAGTTATTTATAAAATATTTTGTTTTTTAGTTTTTATTTATAATTTGATTTTTTTTTATTTTAAAAAATAAAATAATTATATTTATAATTAATTTTTTTAATAGGGAAAAAAAATTTCGAAGTAAAATCCTCGTAAAGGTTCCAAGTAAAATCCTCGTAAAAGATTCTAGTAAGTTCCTCGTAAGTGTTTACTACGACTTTACGAGGAAACTATTACTACGATCTTACGAGGAAACCCTACGAGGAGCTTACGAGGAAAACATACCTACGCCTTTACGAAGAAAAGTTTCCTCGTAAATTAGCTACGACCTTACGAGGAAAAAGGCTTTACGATGAACATGTTTCGAGGAAACGAGTTTCCTCGTAATTTCCTAGTAAGGGCCATTTACTAGGAAATTACGAGGAATACCCGTCCTAGTATTGGACGAGTTTTTCTTGTAGTGATTTTTATTAAATGTTCGTGTCATTTTAGCTAATGAATCTGTAAAAGAAATTTCTTATCGAGGGTAGTACGTAGTCAATTGTGAATCCTTGAAACTTTCTCTTTAAAGTTGATAACTCCTTCAGTTCAACGAAAATGCTTGGCCAACCTCCTAGATCTTTAATAATCGATATTAAGTCTTTGAAGTATGTTTCAAATTGTTGGCATGATGAATAATTCAACGTGCTTTCCATCATCCATAATAGTGCTTCTCTGCATGTACAAATGACACTCTCCTTTGATTCTTTGTGCTCAAAAGCTTCATTGTTCTATCTTGATAACTCTTTTCAAACTCAGCCACATTCACTGAAATGTGAATCTTGAGTCCATGATCCACCCGCTATACAAATATTTTGTAAGCATAAGACTTGTGTAGGTAATAGATAGTCTTGAGTTTATGATTCCACTTGCTTTTTCATGTGCTTTATGCCAAGCTTGGCATAAGCTTCCGCATGTCTTAAAGTAGTCTCCAAAAGATCCCCGTTAATTAACCTTAAAAACTTTTCCTTATGGACTTTCCATATATATATCATATTATCAATGGATAAAAATCTTTGTCCATCCAAATCTTCAATGTTGCTTTTCTTCAAACATAGTAATTAAGTTACTGTAAACACTTGATATTAGGAAAACGGAAGGGCATGATGGTGTTGATGCTCCAAATTTTATCAAAAAAAAAAAAAAAAGATGGTGTTTATGCTTCAGACCATGTTTGTAACTTGGTGAACATTTTAAAATAGCATGATTAATCGATTTGTCAACAATCTCATATCTAGAAAAATAATTTAACACATTGCATATGATGACATGTTAGATTTTTTGTTACAACTAGATGTCATGTCTCAATTTATGTGATAATATGGCAATTTTTAAGAACGTTAATTTTTCAAGTAAAAGTTTGAAGCTGTGTAGACTCTGAATACATGATTTCACTTTCATAATTTAGGATATCCATTAGGGCAATTCTCTACAAAGACTACAAAATAGATTTTCATCAAAAAGCACATAAAAAGTAAAATAATCAAAATCAGTTTCATCAAAGAGGTGAAAAATCATTTTAATTATTTAAAAATAAAAAAATAAAAGAAATAATTATTTATATTATTTTGAGTAACACGTATTCAATTCAAATTTTTTTACCTTTTTCTTATTTTTTCCTTTCAAAATTCTATTTTGAAATCCGAAAATGTCTTTTAAAATTATTTTAAAAATTATTTTAAATTATATATATTTATGTATTTATGTCTTAAATTCTAAATCCCACTTTTACTCTTTCCCTCTCCAAACCTCATCTTTCATATCTAAATCTAGATTACTTAACTGTAAAATTATTTACTTCTGTAATGAAACATTGATCATTTTAATCCTTGTATCCTATATTTATGATAATTTTTAATTTTTTTAACTGTATACTTAACAATTTTCTTGAAGTTCCAGCAAAAAGTACCAAATTGCTTTGATTGTCTCACTTTAACATTTTTCCTATTCTATTTTCTCACCTCTCCATGAACAAAATCACTAACAATCATTATAGAATGGGCAATAGCACGAGCTAGTTTCGCTGGAATTTCCATGAATCTTCCCCGATTCTAGTTTCATAACCCAAAAGTGTTAATAAGTTGAATCATTTGTACATCGTAGAAAAATTGCGTTAACCTAGTTATCATATTGAAAAACTAGTATATATTTTCCAGTTATTATATCATAAACTAAATATTTAGTAACATTAAATAATTCAAATTTATAATATAGAATATATACCGAATAACTGTGTCTATTTTGAAAATTAAAACGAAATATTTATACTGATATTATAATTTATAATTTCTGTCTCCATTCATTTTTTTATCATTATCATTGTTGTCTTCACCATAATCATTTTTACCATCATTACTATTATTATCACAAACACAATCACTTATCTCCATCTCCACATCTAGAGTGTGATTGGATGTGAGAGTAAAAGATTAAAGAGAAAATCAATTCACTCCTGGTTACTCCAGCAAATTTCTAATCAGGTAAATGTCTTTCTTTTATTTCCTCCTATTACTATTCAAATAGAGGTATATATAGACACATGTTTAGTAAAAGTACTTACTTTATTGTTTTCTCTTTCCCATTTTAACTTTTACTCTCTTTTTCACCTAATTATGTTCCTCTTATTTACTCTACATTAACCAATCACATTCTTAATATCTTCCATTTGATTTATTTTCGTTAGTGAATGTTTGATAAGAGAGAGAAAGATGCCACTAATATGAAAACATAAAGGTAAATTAGTATTTTTTTAATTAATAGTTGGTGACAAATAACAAAATATGTTATGGAACTAGTTTCTTTTCCATCATTTACTCAAAGGCTTTGTTTGAAAATTTTGGATTTTCTAATTTTCCAAACGTTTTTCTTATATTTTGTTAATTTTTGATGCCAACAAATATTAATAAAATTATCTAAAACAAACAAGTTAACTAATACAGAGTGAATGAATCAACATAATTCTTTTGTTGTTAGAAAAGTAAGGGAACTACTTGTTAACTATCAGCCTTTGAAATTTTACATGTGGTATATGTTGACAAAATTGTTGAAAACTTTCTTACAATGCTTGCAATCTTTTAGGTGAAATGAATGTAGAAAGCCGATATATTAGCAGTGTAAAAACCATCTTTACCAAATCAGAGTAATCTATTGCAAAAATTAATATTGTTTGTGGTTCGATTTATGTTACGTTGTTGAGAGAGACATATTATGGTTAACGATTATATTTTTGTTTATCTGACAAGGGTTAAACTTAAAATTAACGATTTTTTTTTCCTTTTTGTAGCCATTTTAATTTTATTTAAGCATTTTTTATAAGTTTATCCATTTTTCTTCTCGAAGATTGGTTTGGAACAGGTTGATTTTATAGAAGAACATGCATTTTCGCACACCTTTTAAAAGTCAGTTGTCATTGAGCTTCCAAAAGCTATGTAAAAATATATTTTAATGTTACTCTATTTTAAATTTAAAAAATCCATAAAAAGTAATAATGAAGAAAATGATTGACTATGTGGTTTTTTAACTACTTTTTATTTATTAGTGAATATAATTTTTATTCAACAAAAAACTTTGTACAACTTTGATCCAAAATTTATGACAAAAAATTAGATGGAAAATAAAACAAATTTCTTCTAACTGAAAACCATATTTTCCATGGCCTTTGCATATTGCTGAAATCGCATGTATAAAGTGGATGGATTGTTTGGATTTTCTCTGTGCCTTTGTTTTGCTGCGCATAAGCAGGTTGCCATGTCGTAAGTTGTTGTTTTTTTTACTGTTGCATGACTGATTACGAAACCAAACGCTAAAAAAATAGCGACTAAAAATTATGTGACAACAAAATGAATAATATTTAATCGCAGGTCGCAAGTTATAAAAATCTGCCACACCAAAACGAACAACATATGGTTGTATGTTACAGTCGCATGTCAATATGTTATGCAAATGAACAAAACCATAATGTTAAGAACTTCCCATATACGTTTGTCTACGGTGAGATTTCATCACCTTTGAATCATATCAATGTGCTATTACCGTGCAGGAGGTAGCTAGGTCTCTCCATACCTTGTCATATTATTCCGTTTTGAGATCATCCTTTGATTCAGTCTTAAAGTTTAGTTTCAGATCGCATCAATGTGATCCTACCGCTGCATGAGGAACCTAGGTCTCTCCATACCTTGTCTTATTAATATTATTCCAGTTTGAGATCATCCCTTGATGCAGTCTTCATTCTTTTTGGCTTAAATCAAATCCAAAAGTCTTCATATCTTCAAAGTAATCACTCCACAACTGAAATATCATGGTGTATATAGATTTTTACCATGATATAAGACCTATTCTATAGTCTCTATGTTATGTTTCATGTCATTTTTAAAGTCTTTGCAGGTTTAAGAATGTTCTGGACGATTTTGGAGATTTTGGAGCAATTTGGATCATGAAGAGAATTAGAGCCAAAAAGATTAAGTCGATGTGGAACTAAAGACTTGGTGTCAATCGGTCAACACCCTTACTGATTGGAGCAAACCGTCGATAAATCACCAAATTTCAAGAACTGCAACTTTGTCTCAAAAGTCTTTAGTATATACAAAGGGTCCCAGACGATTTTTACCCTATATTATGTTTTCGTAAGCCATTGTATAGGTCACACTTTACTTTATCTTAGAGAGCTTTGGAGAGATAAGTCAGAACTCCTTCAGAGAGAAGATTTCGACCTCTTGTTTTTATCTCTTTAATTTGTTTCTGCAATTTATTCATATTATGATTTGTGTTTCATTGACCATGTTTGAGTAAACCACATGTTAGAGTTGGGGTTCTTCAAAAGAATTTATGAATTGCTAGAATGGTTTCTTAGGGTTATTTTTCTTTTTCATCTTGATTGTTCTTAATGCTAGATTTGAATTGACAACATGAAATCTAAAACATAGGATAATTGGTAGATGCCAAAGCATTACTAATTGCATAAATTAACTATTTATCTAAGTACATTTTTTAAAAGAGATTTGGTTTTAAGGATTTAATAAACTTATCAAACATGTTCTTAATGTTTGTCTGAACTGATTGAATCTGCAAAGAGCTTTGAGATTTTAGGAAATAGATATAGATTATCTCTGCGAAAAAAATTGATTGATCTTATTATGTGCTTTGAGTTCTAGATATGTTCTTCATAAACCCTTGTTACTGTTTGATCTGGAATTTTGATTTATTTGTGCATTTCCCCGAGTCAAACGCTTTCTTCCATCACTTACAATCTTGCTTTATTTAATGTTATTTACTTCTTATATTTAGTCTTAACTTAAATTCTAAAATCCAATGCGATATTTCAGAATATTGAATCTATTGTCTAATCGGAGAATAGACTAATATCCAAAAATTCATCCACAATCGCAACTTTCCTTACCATTATACCCATTACAACAGCTAGTCTCTAAGCTGTTATATATAATTGTACCACATTCAAAGTGAGGTTGCGCCTATGACATATTCGCTCAGGAACATTGAGTCAGAAAGCCTGCTGATTTCTTTTTTGTCCGAGTCTTTCTAGATTTGGAATTCTCTCTTCTTTATTCCACCGCTGAGCTTAGATATAAGAGACTTGGCTTCTTGTGTTTTCTTTTATTGGGGTTTCATAACCATATAAGCTGTTCCTGTTGAAACAACCCCAGTTTCCCAATAACAGGTTCCTTGTAACCCATCTAAACTTCTCCAGTTTATCTGGAAAGCATTTCACGAAAAATGGGAGAAAATCAAGAAACTTAATGTTTGAAAAGTATATATCATGTCTAAAACCAACTCTGAAGAAGAAGTAAAATGACGTATGTACTAGGTAAGTGTGACTTACATCAAAGAAAACGTATTACACGATTAGCAATCTATCTTCTTGTCGATCCTCGAATCCTTTGTGGAACTGAACATAACAAAACTTGCTCCCCTAGGGTTTGGGTCCATCAAGCAACATTGCTTCTCCAAAGCCTTGCTGTTAAATTGATGTATTGAATCACCAATCAGTTCAGAATGG